>BMAO01014314.1:0-29646 GCA_019973975.1 Trichonephila clavata
AAAAGTTTTGTGTGATCACTGCTGGCAGGCTCATTTTTCTTAGGGTTTCAAAATTTGGGTGTTTTTAGCTCCCTTTTAAACTATCATAACGTATGATAATCATCTCATAAAATAAATCTGAAACTATTATATTAAACTCTTATTTTTACAAATATTATGTATAAATGATATAAAATCAGTTTTTCATAAAGGTTATATAATTTACCGTCATTTTGACACCACCTTGAATTAACAATTTAAAGTAAAGTTCTACGTCGGACACCTAGTCAACTTTAAATTGGTTTGTAAAATAGAAGATATAACTTTTCCAACGCTCGAAATTTGAAAGTTTGTGTTTAAAATCAAAGTGTTCCTATGTTCGGCAAATTTTGAAGTTTAAATGTTACCATATTCATACGAACACGAGTTATGATTATCAATACTATATTTTATAAACATTATGCTAATCAAAAGAGAAGAATCACATAAATTATATCAGCATTATATAACAATTTTACGTTGCAAAAAATCTGCAATTTTTGACACAAAGTTTAATAACACATGAATGTACATACTTACATATGAATGCACATATTTTCAGAATAACAAAGTAATTGAATGTTTTTAATAATGTTTAGTATATTTTAGGCATCGACTATACTTATTACAAATTTGAATAATTTTAAACAATTGTTTTCTATTTTGGAAAATACATTTATATATGTTAGAAAATTGAACCAAAAAAATTGAAATATACAGGGTGTTGCTGAATTTGCCCAAAACATTCAAAAGGGAAAATAGTAGGCAGCATGGGGACGACAAATACACATAGAGCATGAGGTCGCAAACATTGTTTATTCGGAATTATTTTAAAAAAAACAGTTGTAAAAAGGGTGTGACGAAGGGTGGAATGAAAAGGGGCTAAGAGAGATAAGAAACGCATATATTAAACATAAAGTATGTTTACAATACGAACTAGGTGACAGAAATGCAAGGACAAGTACTTGTCTCAGGAATTTTTCGAAGTTCAGTCGCATAGGTAGTAGCACAACCGAAACGAGGGACTAAGGATTGCCGGACGCGATCAAAGAAATTTTGTGTGCTGGCGATGTCAGCTGAAACGTCGATAGTCCAGAACGTGAGATCTTCTACTGTAGCGTCCAGTGTCCCACACACAAGTGAATTCAAGATGCCCCATAAGAAAAAATCCAAATGATTGAGGTCCGAGGAGAGAGGAGGCCAAGCAACATGTCTGCTACATCCAATCCACCTCCCGAATTATGGAGCATGGAGGCGGTTACGCAAAGCCAAAGACAAATGGGGTGGTGCACTAGCGTGCATGGTATAAACACTCTTAGGTGCAGTATCTGATACTCTCTGCAGCTACTACGAGAGTAATGGAAAATTTGCATACATGCAGATTTCCTCAACCTTACCACGGAGCTCCAAATCTCCTCATTCGTTTGACCTCAACACTCGACCATCTTCATCCCAATGGCGACTATTATAGCAATTTTCACCAACTAATTGTGATTGCGGTCCCATGTTCTATGTTGATTTATCGTGTCCGTGTTGTCTTCTATCATCCCTCTGAATATAGCAATCGAATTTTGTAATATGCTGTATATAAAAGTTGCTATGAACTTGTTTTTGAACCTATATTATAATTTTTTGCTCCTACACTGCAATAGTTACGCTAGATAAAAACGCGCGTCTTGAGACTATTAAAAAGTTTAAAAACAACTCAGTCAAGCATGGGAAAATAGCCCTAGGAAGAAAGTGGGAATTTAACACCTTTTTATCTGAAGATCGAAGGGACTGGACAAGTGCTCAAGGTCACGGACTTAAGGCTGTCGTTATATAGTTCGAGCATAGAGCCGCTAAAGATCCGTCATGTAGAGTGGCAAATGCATGTTTATAATCTGTCGAGGATCAAACGACCTTTCAATGGGTGTAGTGTGGAAATAAGAAAAGTGGGATGTGCCAACTCTGGTGTCATCCTTGTCACTTGGCCATGGTTCAAATTTATGAGGTCCGTTGCTAATAGTCTTCGTGTAGCTTCATATTGCAACGTTATCTCGATCAATGAAGACCGGAGAATGTTCAATGGAGTAATAGCATTTTATGCGTTTTGAAAGACATCTGTCAGTTGAACTACCGATTAAAAGCTACTCGATTCGCTCTTTCCTTGTTGCCACCGATTTTCCCATACGCGCGCGTATGTGGTGTATTAGGCAAAAAAGAAAAGACGTAAATAAACACATTTTTCTCTGAATTAAGTAAATCCTTCGCACTACCAAGGTCTTTTTATTCAATTTCAAATAATTCGGAGTAGTTTTACTGATAGCACTACTAAAAAAGGAATAGCATTTGGGAAAGACATATACATACGTCTGTGGGGTATTTACCGCACTGGTTGAACGAGGCGAGAGAATATTCACGTTTCCATTGTTAAGGCGTTATGAGTAGAAGGGACAATTTGAATAAAGTTTTAATCAAGTCTTTTCTTTAAGAAACTATTTCTTACAATTGAACTATCACACCCAACTAATAAATTTTGACTTCCTTAATATCTTAAATATAGTCATGTGACTTATTTCTGGAAGGCTATATGTAGAATGAATGTCCATCATTGTGTGTGTAAAGTGATTAATTCTTGTTATTTCATCATACAAATCGATTGTAACTTATTATGGACACTCCATTCTTATTGGAAAGGGTTTTAATCGAATTTTTGGAAACGATTCCAATTCGTGCTTGGGGAAAACTATTGGTTATTTCCCAATTATTATTAATTTTGATTATCTCTGTTAGTGCGACAACATACTGAAAACATTGATTTCCATTTTCATAAATGTAATTCTGTTTGGCATTGATTTTCTACTTTAAATATCCCAATGACATATTAATAAATGGATTAGACATATCTCATTCATTTTATTTCAGCATTAACTTTTCGCCTGAGGTGTCAAAAATGTCGGTAAATCAAGTTTATAATAAACATGACCCAAAAAATATATATAATGTAAATTCAACCAAGATTTCCATATCTGAGTACACTTAAAAATAATATTTAAATTGAAGAAAACGATTGGAAAACTTTTATTAAGCTGCTGAATTATTGGTATAGTCCAATAGGAATATAGTAATTGTACATTCATAGTTGTTATACATTGGAATGCAGTTATTGTGTATTGTATAGTTATTATACATTGGGATGCAGTTATTGCGTATTGTATAATTATTATGCATTGGAATGCAGTTATTGTGTATTGTATAGTTATACATTGGAATAAATTAATGTTTCTAAAATGATATATAAAAATTATGAAAATTTATAACATTCCAATATATTTTAATATTTTATAATTGATTGATGTGGATTCTCATGGGTTTCCAATTAACCTCTGGGGGGAAATATAATTTATTATTTTCCTGATTTGAGAAACTCGCCCCTTGAGAAGAAACGATGTGATATGCATATTAATATTATGATTTAATGATACCTGAAGTAAGAACGTATAACACGATGGTACTGTATTAGTAAGTTGTATTAATGGATTGGATTTAAAAGTTACTTATAACAGAATATGAGAGTTTTAACAGGAAACGTGTGTATTATTATATTTTTGATAGAGTCATAAGATGGTGTCTTCAGAGACACCATCCTTGTGGCTGGGTACATACACAAGTCTTCTTTTAAAAGTAAAAGTAAAGTGAATTGGGAATCTTTAATATTTTTAGTTAGAATTCAAAGTATATTTCTCTCAGGTTGGACAAACACGAGATCACTAATCCTGACTAGTGGCAACCAATCCATCATGGCAAGTGTTTGCACTGTGTGGTTTCTTTGGTATAGTACATTTCAAACTAAACTGGACATGATACCAAACGATTCTAATCTTAGTACTCAAAAACTGGTATTTTTAAAATAGAGGCATCAACCGTCAGAGAATTCTACATTGTTCCATTTTGTTTTGACTGTGGGTCAATGTTTATTCCGCTGTATTAAAGGACGTCATAAGTGCAAAATTCTGGTGCCGAATCGAATAAAAAATGTTTACTTTTAAAGTGATTGCATATTATTTCATGCATATTGATTTGTTCCTTTTTTCATGGTGTCTCTAGAAAAAAAACCCTTCAATTCTTGGGAATAAAGATTAAGGAGCATGTACGTTATGAGCAACGATCTTAATGGTTTTCTATAATTAGATGTCTTTAATTTAATTTTAGCAAGCTTATTTCAGGCTTAGCTAGATAATGAGCTCTTAACACCAGAAAGACTGAAATTTAGTATATACCTATATTACCCTAAAACTGTCAAAATGACTGCATTGTGAAAAATAGTTGACATGTAAAAAAAAATTTAAATTAAAATTTTTTAATATTTTTAGTATTATTTACATAAACAAATTATTATTGAAGTGAAACTTCTTTTCTCACGGAGTGAATGGAAAATTTGCCCAGTTTTGCGTAATAGGGAGAAAGCGAACGGAAGTAGTGATTTCCCCCGCAACCCCCCCAAATCGTCGCAATATTGAGGAGAGGAAAAGAGAGAGGGGGACACCCTGTGACTTGCGTCGTATCCGTGAAAAAATTTGGATGATTGCCCACCTTTGTGGTCGACTCCCCGCCCCCTTCCTTTTCTCACCAGACCAGCGAACATCTGTCTACAGATATATGTGTTGCAATGTTTGCGTTACGGTGTAGACAAAATAGCTCTTGCAGCAATGGCGTGCCTTTTTAAAATATTTCCTTAGATTGTTGGCCACATGGTGATGTTTTCGGCAGCTAATTTGTTTGTTTTTTTTAATTTTCATTTGCATTGAATTATTATTGATTCTAATCAGAATGCCTAAATCAAATGCACAAAGAGGAAAATATTTTCGTGAAAGAAAAGAAAAAGAAAACCTAGCAGAAAGTCCAGTCGAAAAAGTGATAAAAAAACAGAAAAATAGTGCAAATTCATCAAGCTCTACTGCCAAATCTCGATCATAATAAGTACATGAGCGAATATCGACCACGAAAAAAAAATCCAAATATTCTCTTAATGCCGAGTTTAATGAGTCATGATGGGAATGCTATTGAGACTCATCGAATGCTAGCACAGATTAATACGGACTTTGTGAACCACCCTGTGCAGTCAACAAGTACGGAGCCCTCAACAAATCTAGTGCGGGTTGTAACTAATGCATGTAAATCGATAATAAATTCTATCTTACGTTACAAAGACTATGATTCCCATAAAAATGCTCACAAAGATTTCCAAAAGCAATTCGTTGATAATCCTTTCGGTCACGGGTGTTCGATTTGCGATATATTATGGTTTAGAGATGATTTGAGAACACCTGTTGCTGAGCATAAAAATATTTTACAAAATATTTTACCAGGAATTAATTTAGAAGACGTTAAAGCATGCTACAATTGCCGACAAAGTTTAAACTGGATAAGTATACCAAATTTATCAAAATATAATAGTTTTGTATACCCAGATATTCCAGCACATCTTCCTACTTTGGATATCGTATCAGAAAGACTCATTTCTCCACGAATACCTCTCATGCAAATTAGGCGATTGAAACAAGTACACAGTCAGTTTGGAATATTAGGGCAAATAATCAGTGTTCCAGTGTCCGTTAATACAATGGTCAATCGACTGCCACGCAATGTTGATGATGATTACTGAGTCAATGTTCACATCAAACGGAGGAAAATTCACAGAACTAGTTATGTGATGGGTTTGGTTACTAAAAGACACACCAAAACATGGTTGCAATATTTAGTAGCTACTCCACTGTACAGAATGTATGATGTTACATTCGATGATAGTTTCTTCAATTTCAGAGTGCGTCTCAAGTTCTTCAAGATGAAATCAGTGAAAATATAACTATTGAAGAGAGTCTTACATCCCAGCAACAGACGTTATTATGGAATGGAGAGAAATATCTTCGTATTGCTCCTGGAGAAGTGAATGTACCAAGAAGCTTGCTATTTGATGAAAACGCTGAGGAGCTCTCTTTCCCAGCAATTTACTTGGGTCATTTTAGAAACTTCAGGGAAGGAGTTCGAGTTACACCATTCATGATGGCCACGAGTGAATTAAGACGTGTTGATCGTCGTGGAGTGACCCTACAGCATTTGCTTAACATGGCAATGAAAATTATGCGATTGAGAGTTCGGGATTAGCTTACGGGTGCTTATGAATTTTCAATTTTATTTCAATTTAATAAGTTCCCCCAGCAGTTTAATATATTTAGATGCATTTCTGCACTTTCGACCAACGTCACCAAAGAAATTTCACTTCTATCGCGTGGCATTCCATGCGCCATTTTTTTAGTAAATATTGAATAAAAAAATTTACTTCACTCCGGAAAAAAATACATTCTAAAAATGTCTGAGAAAATGTGTCATTATATATGTATTTTTTTCTAGTAGAAATTAAAAAGCAGTCAAAATGACTTCCTTGGGCCATTTAGTGTTAAGTCACCTCAATCAATAAGAAATTACATAAATTTCGAATTTCGAAGTAGATAATTTTATTACAAATGATCTTTTCTTTAAAAAAACGGTGCTACGATTCCGGAAAATAAGATTAACAATGATGACTTACACTTAACTAAGATCAGACTGAGCGTGAACTCCAAGAAGTTTGGTTGCTCAAATTTTGATGGTATAATATGCTCAGACTGAGCGTGAACTCCAAGAAGTTTTGTTGCTCACATTTTGATGGTATAATATGTCGTTAGAAGAACGTCGAAAATTAACAGTGAGATTTAAACAGCTAGTTTATCGTGTGGTCACTGCCATAAATTAGTTCTGATTCTAATACTACATGAATAAATCAAATCATTTCTGATACAGTATACATTGCTTTTGTCTTTATCCTCAGCACTTGTATCATTTTATTATCATTTTAGGAATTTCAACACATTTTGCAAGAATTTATATGAAAATTTATTCCATGTTCTTTACTTCTTTATAACTTGTCAACGAATACATCTATGCATACGTGATGAATTTCCACTGGCATATTTTTCCAATCATTTTCGACAGCTGGTGCAGCATGCACATGCATTGAGATAAGACTGACTAACCAACTTATTCTTCTGATTCCCATCACATAACTCCTCGTTTTCTCGTTATTTGGCTTCAGCTGCTTCTGTTGTAAGCGAAATCTCCTCTTTGCAACTCATCAAATAACTCGACAGTTAAAGGATTTACTCGCAGATAAAACGTTCTCCGGGAGTAAATCCTTTAACTGTCAAGTTCTTTTGATAATTTGAATACACAGTCAATCAGTTTTTTTTTGTAAAAATAAAATATTTAGTGCATAATAAGAAAAACATTTTTTTCAAAAATAAATATTTTGAATTGCACTTATAAATTTTTTAAGGTTTTGTAGCAACTGCATATTCGCTTGACGTGGCTACCTCACAGCATGGTGGTGGTAAAGTTCGTTTATAGTAGAACATTATTTTCTAAAATAAAAAATAAATCAAACAAAATATAAAATTCTATATAGTAGTTCAGTAATTCAGTTTTGTGTAAAGTAACTGGCAAAAATTTTCCAAGCACAAACCCACTTTGCAATTACAACACCATAATCATGTTTTCTTTCTTATATTTTTTTTCCATTTGCCTTTTTTAAACAACAAACTTATCATTGACTCATAGGTTCACGTTTTGCAGAAGTAGGAGGAATATGGGATAAACAATGCCATTCACTAAGACGCGGGCAAGGTTATTTACTCTATATGTGGTCAGACAGGAATCATTTGTCCAGAAGCTGCATCATCATCATATTTATGTAAAGGCGCTTCTACAACTTGGATTTGAAATTCTAAAAATATAATACGTTCCCCAACTACATTTTTAGATCAAAAATGAATTTCAGTATATCTTGTTTAGTAAATTTATAAATATCTTTTTACATTTTTTTTTCTTGCAATTTTTGGATTGTTTTATGGAAGTATATTCCTGACCACAGAGATCTATAGCAACTAAAGTTAGATTGTACTGAAAACCAATCTTTGGTTTTTGAGTATATCTTCAGGGTTTTTTTTTCAGGTTGATTATAGAAGTATCATCAATACTGCCCATCAAAAATCATTTATCGAATTGGGAAAAAAGTTAGTTTTTCCAGATATGGATTCGAGTTTAACAAACAGGTGAAGCCGAAATAAACTTCTCAAAAGATGCCCTACAAAAAGGTGCACTAAAAAAAACTACCCTTATAAAACTCGAAAGTGACAACTTGAGGCATTACTACTGTGTACGGCATAATCTTAAGCATGGCATTTTTGAGCACTAGTACTATACTCGAGATAATGTCGGCTGAGACAATTACCTGGAGATAAACATTACATTTGCAAAATTTCTGGTTTTTGTGTTTTATATTCCAATCACTAAGTGCAATTCTGTTTTTTTTTCATATAATTTAGGGAGATGTGCTTACCTTGCAATTTACAGTTCTTTTTGACGTTCTTCTTCTAGCTACTTCTTGTTGTTACAGTTTCCCTGAAACAAAGCATGTGATGAACTTAAGTGCATTATTTCAATAAAATTTTGATAAAACAATATTAAAATAATGAAATTAATTAAATATGAATAGGTCAACTTTTCACTATACCAAATGTTCCAAAATACACTGGCCTCCAAAAGTTAAGGAACAACCGATTTTTACGCCTTATTTGCAAATGAATGAATGCAGAAACTCCAAATTTGGATAGTATGTGCACAAAACAGTTCTGTATTGACTGCAAGATAGAAGTTTATATAACAAAAATTCAAAAAAAGATTTACAACAAAAAAGGCTACCTCGCTGGAAAAGTCCATTCTTGGAAAAAATAATAATCACAGTTTTATGCGGTAAAATGTCATAGAAACATAACAAAAATGGGTTTTAATGAGGGAAATGCTCACCCCTTGCTTGAAAGCATTGGAGGCATCGAATTTTTATGCTGTCAATTAAGCTGTTGGTTACCGAAATGGAAAGCGAAGAACGGACACGGAGTAAGCTTTGTTCCAGCTCTCCTAAAGACATTGAAGGAGAACTTAAAGGAGAAACCTGTCCATCAAGGCAGTTTCAAAGATGCTCTATCGGATTTAAGTCTGGAGATCGAGCTGGCCATTTCATTCGCTCCAACCCAAGACCCTCATGATATGCCTCAACAATTACAGTTCGGTGAGGTCGAGCATTATCATGCATCAGAATGAAGTCATTGCCAATTGTACCAAAATACGGGCGGGCATATGGCTCAAGTATCTCACCCTGATGTCTGATACAAGTCAGAGGTCCTCCCTGGAACACATGCAGGTCAGTGTGACCACCGAATGAGATCCCTGCCCAAAACATTATTCCACCACCTCGGTAACAGTGTCTTTCAACAGTGTTGGATTGATGATATTTGGTGCTTCGCTCCCTCCAGATGAGCAGACGTCCTGAATTGTTCTTCAGTGTGAATCTAGACTCGTCTGCAAAGAGTACATAAGCCCATAGCTGTCTGGTCCAGGAAACGTGTTCTCTTGCCTAAAATAAGCAGACTCTTCTCTGACGTCTGTTGAAGGATACATAGACAACTGGTCGCTTTGCTTAGAGACCTGAATTGTGAAGACGACTTCGCAACGTACTAGCAGATATTCTTCTCCTTGATGCTACAGAGTAATCTGCAACAAGTTTCGCCACAGAAATCTTTCTTTTCCTTCGGTCCAAAAGAGCGATAAAACGATCTCATGCAGGTGTTGTAGCTCCTGGTCGACCTGGAACATGTCTTCTGGACATAAATGCTTAGGTTTGATATTGATTCGAGAGACGGTGGACCACACTACGAGACACATTAAGACACCTAGCAGCATCAGCCTGTGATAGCCCCATTTCCATCCATCCGACCGCCCTCCACCTTAACGAATTGGGCAAATGGCTTCTCTCAGACATTGCGAGACGCCACTGCCTATTGTCAACAAATCTGCTAACAAAAGTTGTAAATCAACAAAAGTTACACGCTTAATTACGAAAGCCTGATATATGCATATTTTTCTCTCACTCATATATATCTATTCTTTCCTATTAAAAAAGTGGCAGCTCTTGTCTTTGCATAAATTTGTATAAAGTTCGTTTTTTTTTATCATTTATACTTGTATAAACTATAAATTGTATTGTTACTGTCAATTTTTTTACAGTGAGCTTCGAAAAACATGTTGTTCCTTAACTGTTAAGTCAAACATTTTCCGCAATACAAAAATGCGCATACAATACAAAATTTGTCTAATTTAATATTTTTTTGAAAATTTTTAATTCGTTATAAAAGTTAGATTTTGATAAGTTTTTTTATTGAAAAAATTTAATATTTAATTTTTTTAAGTAATTTAACTTAAAGAATTTAGTCCTGTATTTAGTGATGCAAATTAAGTTTTCTTTTTGGATTCCACGTAGTATTAATTATTTTTTTTAATGTATAAAATATTTGACATTGATTTTATAAATGAGCGAACAAGTTTTGAAACAAAGCATACCGAAAAATTGTATTCTTATAAGGATACTTAATCATTTATCTCAAATATATACTTGTATTTCAATATTAAAATGACTTTCTAGTTGTATGAAGAGAAACTAGAGCATGGAAACTAATTTTATATGCATCTTCTTCATAAAAACATTTGAGTCAATGAATCCACCAATATATTAAAGGATTTATCATTTTCTATTTTCTAATCAACATCTTAATTTCTGCAGAAAACAAAAATACAATTTCTCAATTTGGAAAAATAGCGTGCTTCCGATCTTCCAGATTTTGCAAGTCCATTGCAAACGATGAACTTCAAATGATGCGTTGTGCTTCCAAAATCTCATTAATTTTGCTTCAGAAAGGAATAAAAAATACTTGGCAACTTCTCTAAATTCATTTTCTCGGTCTTAAGACTGTTGCAAAATAATCTTAATCTTTTGCAAGTTTGGAACAATTCTGCACGAGAAGAGATTTAATTATATCCTGAAAAGAGGAAATAAATGCCTACTGAGAGAATAATTAATTTGGAGATTCCATAAGTTTTACTTCAGAATCTCTTTTTAAATCAGTTCAAGACTAAGGTGTTAATATCAGCCCCTTGACTACAAAGTAATTTGCGTAAACTTAAACATAAATCTAATGCACGAACTTATGTAGTTTTAGACAATCGTTGTAAAATGTCAATGATATTTTTAACTTAGTTACAAAACTAGTGTTTCTTGTTAAAAAGCAAATACTTGAATTTAAATGAAAATAACTAAAAGAAAGATGTTGTCTAAATGAATTTATTTTTAATCAAAGAATATTCTGCATTATTTTTATGCTGTTCTCAAATGTTTTTCTTTGAAAAATTTTTGAATTAAAATTAATACTTCAAGACTCCTTAATCTATAAATAGTTTCATATGAATTGTTTCTATCATATCCAATTTAAGAAAAGGTCTTATCTTGCACTAAAAAAAATTAAAGCCTTATTTACTCTTGGAAGAAGATCATAATTATTACTTAGCAATTGAAAATACGGATTTATTATTGTAGCAATCTGAGAAAAGTATACACTGTTTTCTTTCAGAAAAGCGATAATCTCTATTTTCACTAAACTCATGATTTATCTAAGAAATATAAGAGATTTTAAGAACTTAAAAAAAACGAAGAATAAGTACGAGCAAAGTGCTGACTGGAGTCTTTGACTGGTATACGCGTCAGATGGTGCTACTTAAGACGAAGTGTTGACGATTTATTGCATTGAACCACTCGTTTGCTAGACCTCATTTTCCTTGAGTAATATTTATGGGAGTACTTCAAGTGAGAGAGAGACTGGTGTATGGAACTCACATTAATTGTGCTGTAGCGTCGGCTCATTAGACGAAGAATTCACGGCAATACTTTTTTACTCATGTTTGATGTAAAAGGGGATCTACTGCAATGGACTACTGCATCATGTTGGACTACTGCAATGCCCAGAGGGGACATTGCAGTAGTCCAACAAAGACCGTGTATTCTTCACTCATGCCTAGGGCGAGACAGTGTCTCGCTGATTCTGAAGGTGGCTATGTTGAAAGCGCATCTCCTCCTTGTCTAACCCTCTGATAACGTTCGGGCACCTCCATATATGGAAAGGACGCCCCTGTAAACATTATCCATTGTTGGGTGACCTTCGCTGATGTGGACAGCGAACTAGTTGAATGAAAAGGAATGTAGGCCTGTTGTGATAAAGACATTCCCTTTAGGCTACCCTCAGGATTAAAGTGACAGAAAGACTTATAGACCATTTTGACGGTAAACGAGGTAGGGTGATGGAGTTGGTTTCAGTCACCCCGACTTGTTGTCTACAATAACCAATGGAGTTAGAAAGCAGAAGAGGTCCACATCCGCTACGTTCGCGAATTATAGATTATTAGGGGATTGAAAGCGGATCGCATAGGGTTTTTCAATGGTAGTCTTGAAAGTTGACGATTATCTACTTCGATCTTTTCATTTCCTCCCGCATCATTTTTTTTCTTCGAAAACACTCGATAGCCTTTGATGGGGACAGCTGCACCTTAAAGACCTAGTGAGAAACACTGTGATGACGTTTGAAAGACTGAGTGCTGAAGTCTGCAGATCAACCTCTTGAATGAATAGCCTTTGGGCGACAACAGCGAAAAGGGTTACGGAGACAGCTGCACCTGGGAGGTTGTCATTTCAAGATCTCAAACCTTGATCATCACTAGAAATTTTCTCCAGGGAAAAGCTGTTAAGAAGTAACAATTTACTAATAACGATATTGTTTTATTTAATGAGTTTGAAATATAATGCCTTGTGTGGAAAAAGCTTCGTGAGTGCTCACACTACCCAATAATGAAGTAATTTTAAAAGCTCAACAAATACAGAGCTGACTACCTTGTTGCACGCATTGCTGAAGTTTGGGACATGCATGATGTTTCCATTAACGTTCGATTTTTAATACACTGGGGATGTGTGACCTGCATGAAGGTCCGAGATCGCAACTTCGGACACCTACTTTGATGACGATTTTTATCTCTTTAATGTTATTTATTCTTAGTTTTTTGCTTTGCTAAGAATAATAAACACCGTTTTTCTCTTTCTTATTCATATCCTGTATTTCTTATTTTCCATATCATTACTACCACTCCAGGAATGCGTTCCGACCATATATTGTTATGTGATTTCCCATCATCTGGGATTATTCTATCTGTTCTGAAAATTTGTTACAGTTTTACTGTTATATCCTGTAAATAGCATGCAATTAGCTAATTGTTGCAAAGTTATTTTAAAGTTATACATTATTTCCTAATTTCATTTAATTCAAAGCAACACGTAAAATAAAAAAAATAATATATTCTACATTAAACACAGCACATTTCAGGAATAAAGTGTATAATTTAGTTATTTCCTAGAATAACTAGGTATTTCGTGAAATAAGTAGACAAGTCAGTTAAAGTATATAATAGATGAAAACTTTCATAATTTACTTAGTTATTCTGGGAAATAACTAGGTATTCTATGAAATAACTAAGGATAGACCATTAAAGGTAAAAATGAACAATTTCAAAGATATTTCATAAAGTAATTCATCCCAAATAGCTATAATCTCCCGAAAAATGCATTTTATCTCTTTTGTGAATAAATAATTTATAAATAATAAGGAAAAGCAGATGATATAATTTATTATTGCTGATATTGCTAACATTAGTTAAACTAAAAGAGGAAAAAGAATATGTTGCAAAAATAGATTATATTTAAATAGTATCAATAAAAACACATGCTGGGAAGAAAAACTGTGGCTTCATGAAAGCATTGTGTAAACTTTTAAAAAAAATGTAACAGAATATTTAGATTTTATGAGTATCTTTATTTTACTTCTCATTATTTATTAGATCAATGATTGCTTTGATGATTCTTTGAATTGGCTGTTTTTTTATTTTTGAAACAATACCATATCTACCAATGCCAAAACCATTACACATTTTTTTTACGCGAGCAAATTTTAAATCCCTGTCCAGTACCATAACTTTGAGCTTTTGCAGCAGATTGAAGAGTTAAGTCAATACTTGGAACTTCTTCAATGAAAATTAATTCTCGCTGACATATACTGAACTGATATTTAGAGAACAATTTTTTTATTCGGCCCTCTCTAGTTCCTAATCAGGAAAATCTTCCCTAAAGAAGCTAGAACATTTTCAAAGAACTTTCGAGTGCCGTATTTCATACTTTAACGATCAAGTAATCGTTATTCTACAGAATACCTAGTAAAATCGTAGAATTCCATAAATTATATACTTTATCTAACTTGTTTAGTTATTTCATGAAATACCTAATTATTCTATGAAATAACGGATTTCTCATTTTAATGGTAACATATATATATATATATATATAATGCATATATATATATCACTCTTCACACAGTTTATTTTTTAAACACCCTTCTTAAAAATCCTATAATATGAAAAATTTCTACATTTTTAGCAACCAAACCAAATTTCTACATTTTGACAACCAACCAATTTTCTACATTTGTGACAACCAACCAAGTTATAGCCTACTAAATTTGAATGTAATCTTTCTTGGCGTCTTCCTTACAATCTGGTATAAAGGATGCGTTTAAGTGCAATTTAGATTTTTAACACAACATATATAAGCTTTCCATCGGTTTCAAGAGTGTTGGATCTCCTGGAGTAAGCTCTGTGAGCAGAAGTTTTAAAATCTTTTTGGAAGAATCCTTTTACTGGGTAATTCTTTTGATATTTTTCTGCTTAAACATTTTGGGAGAATTTTTGCTTAATAGTAGTCGGTTGTTCTTTCATATTTCTATGAGATTTTTTATACTTTGGATTTTTTATATTTTGGATTTTATATACTTTAAATTTCTATTTATTTTATTTTGGTCTTTCCTACCGAGTTGCAAAGGGGGAAGGTTGGCGCCTTCAAACTAGTTTAACCCCACTTATTCGGTCCTAAGTCCGAAATTGCATTTTGACTCGCTAGGTTCTTATTTGTATTTCATTAGATTTGATCTTAATTTTTTTTCCCTGTTATGTTCTATTTTATATATAAAATTTTTTCCATATATATATATATATATATATTACAAAAATATACAAAAATAGTTATAAACCTAAGATAACTATAGTCATGATAGAGTAGTCTTAGCCACAGTAGTATATATATATATATATATATGCATGTGTGTATATATGTAAGTATACAAATAATGTAATAGCAATACATAGATATTAGTGTTCTATACCGATATACAGAACGGATTCTGACTTAAATCAGTGAGTCAAACAAAATTTGAGTGTTACAAAAATGTCCTCCTAAAAAGGTTTAAATACAGAATGTTTGAATTATTCATAAAACTTAAAAACTAATATAAAAAAATGTAACGACAAAAAACAGATTATTAATAATGTTTATATATATATATATATATATGTGTGTGTGTGTGTTTGTTTGTGTGTATTATCAAACTTACGAACAATATCATTAACTAGCATATAACAAGAATGACTGTTTGAAAGTAAGAATTTCTTATTGCATTTATTTAGTTGGATTTTTGATCCAAGAATAATTACATCTCAAAAGTTATTTGATTTCCATTACTTTTACATCCAATGACTAAACTTAAATTTAATTCTCGGGCTGCTATCTTTTGCAGTAAGTATTTTTTTCTGTAAAAATTTCTTGAGGTTTTATTTAAGGCCATTTTTTTCATTACATATATATTAAAAGGAATATTCCTAACTTGAAAATCTCTTCGAATTTTCAATGGACTTTTCAAAGCTAGCATTTAAAATACCTTTGTTCACTAAAATAGATGTAAAAGATACTTTGTTCATTTGAAGAATGAAGGTTCATGTATTTCTTCATAGTAGCACTTTTAGTCTCAAAGCATGCTGAAGATATAACAGAAAGGAAAGAGATTAGAATAAGTAGTAACCAACAAAACAAAGAAGAACTCCTGAGGAAACCAGATTTACTCTCATTGTTTAGCTTCCTTTTCCCTGTTTCTGTTCTGCCAGAGTCTATTGTCTGTGAAAAGCAATTAAGCTGTTTCTTTCGTAGTACCATTGCTTTCAGAGACAGGGTGAATGATTGGCTGATTCAGAAGTGATACTAGGTATATGCTAGAGTTTTTGACTTGTCCTTTTTTCTAATTTTTATTCCTTAATTATTGTGATTAGTATATATGTGAATGCAGTGTATAATAAATCAGTGAAATAATTATTTTTTGCTTGTTGAAAAATGGCTGAATATTAGATTCAAACTTTTGTGAAACAAGTGTTTTAACTATGGGAAAAATCATTGGTAAAGAACTGGTAAAATTGTAATCAATATTATTCGACAGTATTTTTTAATAAGATTCTGACGGATAAATAATTGTTTTCTTGATAAGTGATTAATGAAAGATGAGGTTTTGAATTTTGGTAAATATACACATGTTGCTTTTAGTTTTTCTTTTGTATTAATTACATATGCATTAACTCAATGAAAAAATATTTATAATTCGAAAGAAAAAGAATGGTATAGACGAACATTTTAAAAGATATTGAAGACTGCTGGTAGCCACTTCATTAAAAATTCCGAGACTTTCTAAAAAATTCATCCCTTTTCTTGTCTTGGTAATGTAGCGTGCTGCAGCTCGTATTTGTCCATATTTCTTGCTTGTGCCGTAAATATTATGTCTATGTATAAATGTGAAATAAAGGGGTACAAGCTGTTACAAGATGATTCCTCCTCAATCCAATGTCCTTTACATGCAGTTCCATTCTCGGTCAAAAGATCAATAAATAATTAATTACAAGAAATGATACATTATCCACGATCCACAACTATTATATACATAAAATTTTTTTCAATTTTTTTCAATTAAAAAATAATACATTTTTAATGTTGTGTTTGTAGATCCATATAATATATCAACATTTTAACCTCTATATTTACAGTTTTTACTATAAATTCTTAAGTCTTTACTGGGTAAATGCAATTTGATCAATTGTTTTTAACTCATTTATAAAAAAATCAATAATGCACATTTTTTTCTCTGAAGCTTCAAAATGTATTACGATTTTCTTGATATTTATATCTCTCTACAACTTTGTTATCCTAATTAAAACTTATTATAGTGGTGGCAAAAAGTCCTGAACACACTAATTTTTTAGCGTAATTTTTGTATTTGACTTCAGTTTTCGTTGTGAAATTATCGCACTATCTTAAATATTGTTATTGATTTTAATGTATTTTTTTATGCTGATTTCAAATCTACTACTAGTTTCTTAATGACTAAAATATTTTTTGTAGTAAAGCTGAATGAACACAATAATGTGAAATACGTGCAGAATAAAACAATATAGAATAACATAATATGCAAAGAAAAATAACACGAAAATTGACAAATACGGTATATTTAATAAGCATTTTGAAAATTACATTGTTGTCACATGTTAGAAAATCAATATTTTATGGGCCAGCCGTTTGATTTAATTACGACTCTACATCTTTTTGGGATGAAATGCACCAATTTCAAAAGAAGATCTTTCGTGACAATATGGTTGAAGGAAAATATTAAAGGTTCAATTAATTCATGTTTGTTTGAAGGTTTTTTCTTTGAAATTTCATAACCAATTTTAAACCATAAGTTCTCTATCGGATTAAGGTCGGGAGACTGTCCTGGTCAGTTCATTCTATTCACAGTATGGTCTTTCAACCATTTCTGGACTACCTTTGCACGATAACAAGGGGAGTTATCGTCCTGAAAAATCCATGACTGATTCCCAAAAAGATCTCTCGCAGTTCGTAGCAATTTATTTTGTAGTATTTCAATGTAATGCATGGCTTTCACTGTTCCGCTAACGATGTGAAGTCTTCCAACACCATGAGAAGACATACAACCCCATACCATCACTTTTGTTGGGTACTTTACTGTGGGCTTCAGACACTGAGGGCTGAATTCCTCATGAGTGCGTCGTCTTACATAGATACTACTTTGGTTGCCAGAAATACAAAACTGACTCTCGTCACTAAATATTACCTTTTCCCAGATTTTAGTAGTCCATAAAGAATGCTCCCTTGTCCACGTCAATCACCTCTTGCGTTGAAATTCAGTCAGTAATGGTTTTGGGCGCGGTTTACAGCCTCATAACCCAATTTCCAGCAGTCTTCCTCTAACAGTTCTTGGTCACACACTCACATTTGATGTCAAAGTCCATTGTTTCAAAATTTGCGAGGAATTAAGCTTTCTGTTTGAAAGTGAAATTCTGTGCAATAACCTGTTTTCACGTAAATATATATTTTTTTCTTGGTCGTCCTGATCGCCCCTGTCCGCAATAAAATTTGTTTCAGAAAATCTTTTCAAAGTTCTCACAGCAGTAGAAAGGGTACATGGTACTTTAGCAGCAATTTGGCGCGTAGAATAACCTTCTTCTTTCAAATGTATTATTTTTTACCTTTTATTCTCAGGCAGATATGAAAATTTAGCCATTGTTCCAATATTTTCCAGAAACGCACTTCAAATTGCTTTCAATACATTATTTTCCACAAGCACATAACTGCATTCAATACAATAAACCACGTTTCACCTTTTCTTTCAACCCTTTATCGCTACTGCTCTCTGATTGGTTGAAATAACGGAGCATTTCATTGGTAGAAAACACACTCACTCATTCTTACATTTACCTCGTGCTTTCTTGTCACGGTTTTTCAACATATCAATGAAACTATTTACTTTAGATGAAATCTATAAACAGATTTGAAATCATCCATGAAAAAAAATAATAAAATCAACTCTAAAAAATGAGTGTGTTCAGGACTTTTTGCCACCACTGTATATTCATTAGTATCAATAATAGAATAACACACTAGATCGACTTTTTTTAAAAATGATTAAGACATTTGATAAAAGAATTACCTATTTCCTTACAGTAATTCTACGATTGTAATATTACAATTTTCTTTCGAAAATATTTTAAATAAACATATCAGGAAAAACATTAAGTTGTATGCTCCCAGCCAAAATATCATCCTTTTTTTATATTCTCTTTGCAACTGCATTTTCAAATACCTTTGAAACGAATTTTACTTCATTTTTATTAAATATTGAACTTTATTTCTGAAATTAGCTGGGTGACTTATGAAATAAATTAATAGTTCAAAGTATTCGTTTAAAACAATGTTTGCAAATATTTTTTTTTTCTAAATAACCCATGTCGCTAATTCTGTTTTCTATTTTATAATTTCTTTTTAATTCTTTTTGATACATTGCATGTAATAAATTCATAATTTAAAGCTATCTGTTCAGATTTAAAGGATACACTCATATCCATAAATTAGGATAACTCTAAAATATAAATATATATCCCGTAAAATGACTACACACATCTTCACGAATCATATGCAAATCGCAGGAAGCCACAAGATAATGTACGTGACAATGACTAGAATGTAAGAAGGGAATGTATAAAGAATACAGTCAAAGAAGTAAAATTGTTCGCAAGCGCTTTATATGTAATTCAGTGCAATGACCGCATTGTTATGATACAAAGGACGTATTTGGATGAATTTTTTATGTGGTAGAATTATAGCCCACATCTGGAATGGGGACGTACCAAGCTAGAAATATCAGAGGAGCTTGGAATCGCCTAGAGCGTCATCTCCAGGCTTTGGCAACGATTTCAAGATGATGGCAATAGGAGTAGACGTTACACCACAGGTCACCCCTGCGTTACAACACTGAAAAAGGATTGGTATTTGGCAGTTTCTGCCAAAAGAAACAGACAAAGCACAGCATCAGACCTATCTCGACAGCTCTCTTCTACCACTGGTACGAAAGTTTCAATGAAGACCATGTACAGACGCTTTGGGCAGGATGAATTATATGCTCCTAGACCTGTTAGATGTGTTCTCTTGTGTTGTTGTGTTTGTAATGCCACCTGTCTGATGGTAGATGTGTTCTACTCACTGCAAGCAAATGTTGCCTGTGGTCAGCCTGGAAAGAGAGCATGCTCTGTGAACACCGCGACAGTGGGCTTCTGTGATGTTTTCCAACGAGTCAAGATTTAGCTTGCAAACTGATTCTCGCCGGACATTCCCATGGAGAGTGCGAGATATCGTTACCACAAAGAGAACATCATTGAATGACACCGTTTGGTGGGGCAGTATTGCTCCTTTGGGAAAAATTATTCTGGGCTCCAGAACTGTCATGCATGTTCAAACATTGCAACCATGAAACGCTAAATCTATAGGTATATCATTCTGGAACAAAATGTACGTTTGTTTCGGGTGCCACGGACGCAGATTTTGTGTTTATGGATGACCACACCCATATTTACCGTACAGACTTCGAAAACGAATATCTTCAATTCACCCACATGGACTGACCACCATTCTCACTGGACTTGAATCCTGTAGAGCATTTGTGGTGCATGCTTGGCTGACGAGTTGCAACCCATCAACCAGCTTCTACATGTCTACCGGAACTTCAGAGAACATTGCTTGATGAGTGGTGTAGTATCCCCAAGATTAGATCGATAATTTGACACTCAGCATGTCTAGGCGATGTACTGACTCTTTTCATTGTCTGGGAGATATGTATTAACCATCATATTAAGCATGTAATATTAAATTTTGTAAATGTTTTGTTTTGTTTTGTTATTTCTCTAGAGAGTAAAAATCGCAATTTTTATTAATAATATCAAGCATATAGCATACTTTTGCTCTTTACCTTTTGTTTAATAAAAAATGCTTTATAAATAATTCATATTTGTTTTGCTTCTGACTCCTTATTTGTTTGAAATTGCGTTTCCTTAATTTATTGACAAGAGTGTATAACACTAAATTAAAATTAGATTACACGAAAATAAAGTAAGTTTAAGCTTTAAATTAAGAAAAGGCAATGTGACTTTAATGAAAATGATATATTATTTTTTAATTTATCTAAAATTCTCTCCATTACTTTTAAGTCAAGTCTGCTAAAAATTTAATTATATAAGTCATGATAAATAAGACTGTTGATGTAAGAGTTTAATAAAATGCCTAAAATATATATATATATATATATATATATACTGTGTTTCAGTTTTTTAACAGAACAGTTGCACATGTGTGAACATGCTTATTTCTTTATTACTCACATAAACTCAGAAATTCATAAAGAAATTCAGGCTCATTTCAAAATTTTATTTTCCTTTCAAAATCTTCATTTAAAATTTTTCTTAGAAAATACGTTCGCAAAAAAAATTATATAAGAATGAAGAATTTTTTTTCTTTTTTGAAAATAAATTGCTTTTTTACAATATCTGTTAATTCTTACCTTTATGCTGTTTGGATCTTCTTATTTCAGCTACAGCATTTGCATCATGTTAATTTCCCATTAATTTATTTCTTAAAAGTAAAAATGTTTACCCTTAATTCAAATAGTATCATATAATTCTGTCACACTGAAAGCATTTATTTTGATTTATTATGAGATATAGATAAAAAGGCTTGTTATGTAGTGAAATATAAATCATATCAAAATTCGAATAATGCTTCAATAATGTTACTTACTCGTATATCATATTTATTTGTTTAATGTTCTTTTTTTAAAGAGCTAATTTTAATCACTTTTATTGACTTATTTTTGTGAATAAAGGAACAATGGCGAATTTTTTTCTTCACAAGTATTGCATTATCATGTGTGGAATCATAGCTGTTATAATGAGAAAAAGGAAAGTCATTATTCCCTTACTGGAAAATCATTATCACACAGCTTAAGTCTTCATTTAAAAAAAGAACATTCTCTCAGCGTATTTTTTATACAATATGAAAGACAAAATAATTTTTTATGCACTAAGAAGTTGAGATAACTGTAATCTAAGAAAAAGAAATTTAATTTTCGATAAACTACCGATACATTTATATGTTAGCTTGGTATAGGATAAACATGCATTATGAAAAAAAATTAGTTTTTTTTCTAGAAACTCTTAAATTTTATATATTTTAACTGCTTTAACTTAAATGTTTTTTCATGAACCAGAAAAACGATTGGAAAATAAGATATATTTTTATAATTGTAGGGGAGTTTTTATGGAAATTAAAATAGTTTATAACAGTTGCGCTTTGGCATATGTGTTAAAGTTAAGCAGTTATAAATACAATTTATTGAATATTAATAAAAAGCTAATTTTCCCCCTTAAATATATAGACAGATGTATTTTTTCAATTCCTACTATTAGTTCACAATCTACCTATATATATATAAAAAAAAAAATAATATATATATATATATATATATATCTTGTTCAAATTTTCTATCGTTTAAAAATACTTTATATACATCATTCAAGTTCAAATAATTTTTTTTAAACTTGTAGTGGATGACACTTGCTGTTAATACAGTTTTTTTTTCAAATATTTAATCAAATTAAAAATTAAATAAATAGTAACAAACTAAAAATAATAGTTCAACAGCATAAATAGAAAGAACAATCGTTCGCTGTGTCCTGGTAGCACAATGAATATCTCGTTGGACTTCTAATGCAAAGGTCCTGGGTATGAATCCCACCTCAGAATGCCTAATTTCTGAGAATGTGATATCTTTTTTACTATACTATTTTATTAGAATAATTAAATTTAATTAATGAATAAATAGTAACAAACAAACAAAAAAAATAGTCCAGCAGAAAGGAAAATGGAACATTGCAAAGAAAATCGCTTTTTATTTTGTCACTTAATATTGTGGTTCCGTCATTTGTATATTCATATTTATATTAATTGAAACTATTTAATAAAAACGTAACTAAAATAAAGTCTTTCTTTGTTGACCTAAATAGGAATTGACTTTTTTTTACATTTTTTTGTCTTCTTATTAATAGTAGATATTTTATATAATTTATAATTTTATATTTACAAATTAACCAATTTTCCAGATAAATTTATTTCACAAGCCTGAAAACTATGTGAATTGTTTTTCATACGTATAAATTCCATGTGTCTTTAGAAGAGAAACTTAAGAAAAGCTCCTTTATCACTTAACTTTGAAGAAAACCAGGTCACCCTTAAAACGACTCTTGTACTCTTGTATCTCTCTATGTGTTTAGAGCTCAATTTTGTCTGATTAAATTATCAGAATAGAGGACGTTAGCAACTTCGTTCCAGCGCTAACAAAAGAGAATGTGAGGTAGTAGAAGCCTATCATCCCCTTACACGCCAGATGGAACCATAAAGAGAAGGCAAGCGAAACTTCAACTCGTGCATCCTCATGTTTCATTACCATGTATAGCTCCTCTATAGCGAAGTTCAGTTTTATGCCTCTATTTCACTTTTATTTTAGAGTACAGGAGTTGGGTAAAAGATAAAGTCTATTCTGCGTGACTTCGGAAACCTGTCTACCGAATTTTAAGGGTTCAGTGTGCAATGGAGTCTTGTGGAGCATTTTCTGAGATTAAATTTATTTCTCCGGCTTTATTGGGTATTCTTGTTAGAATAATACAGACATGAAATGTTTTGGCGTTTTTATTGAATCATGATAATAAATGACGATAATAATTTAAAATAGGATGAATACTTGAAATTGGATTCGAGAATTGTGAAATTTACGTCTGTTTGATTAAATATAGTTTATAACTGAACAATGGATCTTGCCTTTTTTGTTACTTTTTTGTTCATATAATATTCTTAAAATATAAAAAAGTCCCTGAAGCAATATTTAATGAAATTACAGTTTATTAAATTTTATTTTGTTAAAATTGTATTCTAATATTTTGTATTATAAAGAAACCATCGTATATCTTCTTGAAGGCATTTCATAAATTAGTTTATGGAGAATGAACTGCATTAAATAAGGATTTCACACAATATAATTTATTATGAAAATGAAAGGAAAATGTTATTCTTCAACGAACTATCTTTCATTAAAAATACATTGAAACCAGAAAATGAAGAAAATTAATTTGAAGAATGTATATGTGAATACATTTAAAAAACCGTGACTAAAAGAAATTTATTATGGAGCAGTAAAATAATAATTTTAAACTCTCTTTATAGTGGACTGTTTCCCTTCCTATAAATTTAAATTCCTCGCAATTTTATTAAGGAAAATATAATTCTTTCAGTATGGAAATTTAAATCTAACTCTTTTAATTTTTAGAAACGATTCAAATATTTGTAAAAATAAGAAATATATGCACTTTTTAGCACGTTTTTCACGTAGTGGAACAAAAGCGCTATTAGGACGCAAATTTCGTCTTCGTCTTCGTTCCATATTATGTCGTACCTTTTTCTCAGCCAATAAGCAACAAATTGACCTCGGGTTTTCGGCATTTGGTAGCATTTGTGCCCTTGATAAGCCAAATCATATTAAAATTTAATAATTTTTAATTAAAAAAAAATTTTTAGTACAGTACACGCTCACTACTTTCTGTTAGTAAAAAGTTCATTAGTTGCATTATTGTAAAATACAAGCATGTGAAAAACGCGCTGAAATTACCTGGCCATGCCAATGATTGATATCATGTTTTTGCAATCCTGATACACATAAATGTCATATCCAACAAACAGAAATGTCTTCCTTAAAAAGCATATTCTTACAATTTGAAGAATCTGCATGGAGTAAATCCCATTTATGGTTTTAGTACATACATGTAATTATTGTAATTATACAATCAAGTACATTAATGACCAAAATCAATATTACAAACAATAAAAGATTAGTTATTTTCTCTGAAATTCAGTTTAATGCATGGAACTTTAATATACTAATACATTATGCTGCAGTGAAGGAAGTGGCAATAGAAACAAGTTCTCAAGGTGTTCAGTGTAGCCTGGCATGCAAATGAAAAAGACATTGGACAAAATAGGATACGTCATAACTCTATATAGTTCGCCTAATAACAAGGGGTGATAATAGATAAATATAATACGGCTACTTTGTCCAATTATACAAGCCCCATATTGTACTTCCATACAGTTAAATAGGCTATTGATCTAAGAGTGCGGCAATAACTCACGTTCTTCCAAGAATAGCAAATTTTTAGCCCTGAATGATCTTTGAGGTATTTCTAATATGTCTAGGTTTATATTTTTTCTTAGAAACTTTTTTTCTGAATTTACTGGAACCAGGAACTGTTTCAAGAGGCAAAATAACACTAGGAGCATTTACTTACTTACTTAAGGACCTTGTAAATTTGAAGCATGGCCAAGATTAGAATATACTGGTTATGGCACTCATACTGCAAACTCATGCACCACGCCAATATGAAAATTTTGAGCAGTGTCGGATTAAACGACATGGCGACCCCTAGGCAGTTGAATTCTGGGGGTCATGTAGCTTATTTTTGGAATTCCAACAAAAAACAGAATACGCACTTGCGTGCCCCTAAAAAGCGTGGCACCCATAGGCACTTGCCTACTCCTCCTAATGAGTAATCCGGCACTGATTTTAAGCCCCCAGTGATTTAGCATGCATCAGCCAATCTACGTGGTGGGTATTTGAGGTAATATGACACGAATCTACGACTAGGCAATAACAACTTCAGCTAAGAGTTTATGGCCATGCAGATTGTTCAACGTTTGGCATCTGCTTTCTTGTACGTTAATAATTAATTCTGAACTTCATGGATTATTTTCAATTAAACAGTGCTCTTACAGTCCTTATTTTTCTAGTGGTATGCTTTTTTCGTGTATTCTATAAATTATTTTCTAGGAATTCTGTATTTTCTTTTCTTTCCAAATCTTTATGTTTTTTTAAAGAATTACACAGACTTCTGAATTCCATTTTATTTTTCAAATTATCCTCTGGCTTAACTTCTTTTGCATCATTTCCTAACAACAATTACATGTTTGAAACATTAATACCAATATTTCAAGAAAGACAGGATACACAAATTTAATTTATATCCATCCTTACCTGAGAATGATGCATTAGCGAAATGAAGAAAACATTGTGGTTATTATGCAATGCTACTTGAAAAGTGCTGTATTATTAAAATGATATACAATCATTTTAATAGTCTTAAGTATGTAAGAGATTAAAAGGAATTTTAAGTTTAATTAAGACTAAGTAGAGCATAAACCTAGAATTTCTAATCGATAATTGTGCCTAAGTTTATAATGATTCATAGTTGGCTGCCAAATAGTTTTTTTTTTTTTTTGTTTGTTTTTTGTCCTTACTGAATATGATTTCAGTTTAAGTATGATTTGTATTTTTAATTCAGAATAACATGAATAAAAATTGATAAATACTACATTTTCAAGAATTGGAATGCATTTCATTTATTTTATTTTATTCATATTTTCTTATTCATTTTCTAAACTACATGTTATAATTTTAAACAATTTCCGAAAGAATGTTTCAAACATTTCTTTAAAAAAAAGAAATATTTCGAGGAAAATGCCTATATAAAGTGTATAGATTTTTTTACATTGATTCTATGTTTTTTAAAAAATATCCAGTATTTCGTGATCACTCATAAAATAGGGGCATAACTATAACAATTAATATAAAATCCTTTTCTGAAAGTACAGCTGTATTCTCTGTACATAACTCATTTTATTGCAATATATTTGTGAGCATTTCAAATAATTTCTCTTTAAATATAAAAAAAGATTTTTGTATTCATTTTGTTCATTTAATCATGTATGTTTTGCAAGCTGCAATCAAAGAAGAAAATTTGTGTCATTTCCTTGAAACAACAATTGTAAAAAAAAAATTATTCTTAATTCTTGTTGGTCGCAAAGAAAAAGCTTAACTTCGTATACGATAAAAGTTCATTTTTTTTTCATTATATTTCGTTTAAAAACAGATCTCAAGATATAATGACTGGAATATCATATACATCAGGCGTGTCTGGAAATTAAGTACCGTTTCGTTCTATCGCAACCTCATTGGGAGTTACGCAGTTCAACAGTTACACACACGTTTCACAGGTTGAATGTTAGTCTTGTGACGTCATTACAGCCGGAATGAATTGCTTTACAGGTGTTTGGGAGCGTTCAAAATGCTTAAAACGATTCCCGATCTGACGACTGTGAAGTACGTTGTGGTGGTGTGTGGTGGGTAATCCGTTATTTTTTTAATGCAAGGAACGTTAACTCAGGTGAGTTTAACACACAACTTGAAGGGATTTTAGGTTAAAAAAATTAATGAGTGATGAATTAATCAGGAAGTGGGTTCGATAATTCCATGATGGGCGACAACAAGTGTTCATGACGAAGCACAGAGAGAACGGCTCAGGGGCGGATTAAGTGGATGGTGGACCTAGCAGCCGCCAAGGGCCCCAAACGCTTTTAGGGGTCCTAGCCTGAAGGATTCCAGTTACAAGACCTAATCATTTCGCTGTGTTTCAGTTTTTGGACTCTGTAGACCATGAACCTCAAATATTTTACCCAGGGATGACTTGATACTCTTTGAGGCTCTGGGCCCCTTTGCAAAAGAATGCCTCACCTAAGATCTATAAAACTGACAGTAGATAGCATGCATTACTCGTTCAATTGGTAATTTGAAACAAATAAACGTGATTGACTCAAAATCTCAAAAACCTAGGCACAAACCTGCTCGACCGATATCCGCATTTTGATTAATGAAGTGGAATGATTGCTTATGGTATTAGGCGCAGGCCTAGACATGGACAGGGGACATGACATAATAATACAGTCTTACCACTTTTACCAGTTGATATGAAGTTTGAAATTCCCAGTTTTTGAAACTATATGTTTTGATAATATTTCACCATTAAATTTATCTGAATCATAATTTTGTTAAGGAAGAGTCGAGAACAAAAGGAAGTCTTCCCCGAGTGTGAGGCCTTGGGCCCAGGCCCATGCCTTAAGACGTCCCTTCTGTTACCGCAGGGGCCTTCAACTACCTTAATCCACCTCCTGAGTGGCTTTCCTTGGTGGGAAAAAGCGACTGAGAAAATTCGTGAGAACAGACGGTTCACAATATAATTGCTTTGTAATGCGTTTCCCTAAATTTCCAATACTGTTCAATGGCGGCATCTTTTCTAAAAGAAGGTATAGACAAGTTGGTTTCCCGATACGTAAAATATGTGAACAACAGTGGTAAATATGTAAAAAAAATATTTTTAACGTGCTCTTTCATGTAAAAATAATTTTGTTTAGAGAAAATATTGTTTGTGTCCACAAAATTGTTACTTAATTACAGGATGCATCTCATACTTAACAGGGCAATTATATGTGCTTGGCTTTAAATTAAATTATGAATCTTTTACTTATTTTATTATTCTAAACAACACATTTTTGCATGCGTACAATTATTACATGTAACTAATTTAAATGTATGAGTATATGATGTTCTAGTTAAGCCGTACATAAGACTTCCTTTTTTTAAAAAATACAAATGAATGCTTAGATTCTACGCATTAAGTAAAAAATCTGATAATTATTTTATAACAACTATGTATAAGTTAAAAATAGCTAACTTTTATTTGCATAAGCCCAACTTTTTGTAATTAAATATTCATAAAAATATTAATCAGTGCAATGTATTTTCGTAATTTTGAGTTTAACGGGAAAATATGTTTTCTAAAATATCTAGGCAAGTAAATTATGTTTAATACAAAATATATTCCAAGTACACTTAATCTTTTACTAGCTTATACCATGAGTTTGAAATTATTGAGAGTCTTGTAAATGTGTCTTAAAAAATTTAAGCAGTTTCCTTTTTTTATGATTTTGTCTAATTTTACATAAACTAAAAATAAAAACATACTTTGATTGCACGAGAAATTTCTGGAATCGTTTAAATAAGCAAAATAATGCTTACATTTATAAATTGAGTTTAACGCGTTTAGGAGTACAATTTCTAATCAAAACTCTAGTCTTTGAAGCAGTATACTTTATTTCAGTTATTTCTTCTTTCACAATTTCTACGAGTAGCACTCTCAAACATTTAGTATTTCTTATTCAAACCCTATTAGTTTGTTCTAAAAACGTAAAGAAATAACTTTGGGCTTCTTTGAATTCAGTTCATTGCTCTTACAACTTTTGTGAAACTGTGTTTCTCTTTAATAGGTTTTCTATTACAAAGAAGTAAAATCGTGTATTTTAGGATGAATTTATTTAAAATTTCAAAAGAAAGTAAATATCTACTTCGATCATAACTAAATGCTATTGCTCTGGAATTATTTCTCGTAATTTTGTTTAATATTTTTGAAGCATATTTAAAGAACTTCAAAGATTTAAGTTTAAAAATAAAATACTTTTCAAATATGTCTTGTAAACTTATGAGATTATTAGTTTTAATAACAAAAATGGAGTAATTGGTTTAAAAAGTAAATAATTTTTGTTATATAGTGCCATACATGTAAAAAAATATTAATTATTGACTAATTTAATTGCAAATATATTTCAACTATTAAATTCATAAGCTAATAAAGAAAGCAGTCTGAAGCATTTTATTCAGTTTAGTCATTTAAAAATATTGGAATATTGCCATTTAAAACTATTGCATTGGTATAGGTATTGTACGCATTTAAATAAATGTATGGTTAAAAATTAATTTAGAAGTGTGTTTGTTTTAATTCAATTATATCGTATTCTCAGTTTTTAAAAACGTAAAATAAAATTAAATAAATTCTTAAAAATATTTAAATATAGCTATAAATTTATGAATACAAATATTATTTCAAAAGTTTTAAAACCGAGTATTTTAGTGACATATC
>BMAO01014315.1:0-87252 GCA_019973975.1 Trichonephila clavata
AATTCTACCCTTGCCATTTTGTGTAGTAAAAAATCGAGTCGCTAGAAAGAAAATATTTAATAAAGAAATAGATAGATCTATGCTACAAAAGTGGTGAATTTTAAACATCTGATAATATTAAGCTTTATTTTAGTAAAAAAGGAATCGAAAATTTTATTAAAATTGAATTTTTTGTAAAAGAAATGTTATATACATACTTAAAACCCCTGATATTTCAAAAACTTACCAATGTATTTTCTTTATAGTTTGTATACTTGCTTATTGAACTATAAAGACAACGAACTAAGAAAGGGGGAGGATTTAGTTCTGACATCATTAGTTTTTATTTATTTTTATTTTTTAATAGTTTTTTTTCGAACACCGTGTATTTTATAAAGAAATTGTGCAATAAGCTGTAAATTTTTGGTAAAGTTGAATATATTTTAGATTTTAGTTCATTGGATTTATAACTGGGTTAAGTATCTTGTGTAAAAAATGATTTACATGGATGACCCTTTGAATTCCATGTAGACTCTTTTGAAGTTCGGTATAATTGTCATCAAATGTTATCTAAAATACGTCATTTTAATAAGTTTAAATTGTCATACAATTTCCTGATTGGTGTTTTTCTTTAATTTGAGTCCTAAGCACCTACAAAATAAGATAAAACGATTAATAGCATTGCAATTTAGAAAACTTCTCTTCGAACGTAGGAAGATACCTTAAGTTAAATACGAATAAATTCAAATTTTTTTGTATAAACTTTAGCATTTTAGTTCAAATTTCAAGAATTTGTTTTAATAATTCTCTTATGTGGCAAAAGAATTTGTCCTTGAATTTGATCGCATTGTTTCGTAACTGCATCAAATCTTTATATTACTCCAAATCTCCTGGAATTTTGGATGTACGACATCGGATCTTATTTCTTCTTTAGAAAAAATTGCTATCCTACATTTATTCTTTCGTGAATTATTTATATTACACCTCAAAAGAAATGCTGAATAGTATAAGTTGATGGACAATGTTTTTCTGATTATTTAGTAGAGTGAAGGCTTCTGCACACACAGGCAAGGCCGTTTTTAACCTCCTCGGCACCCTAGGCACTTAAAATTGTTAACCCTTCTCATTATTTCCAGAACATCATCACCCTCCTTCAGTTCTTATCTTACCAGTTATGGTTTTTTGCGATTCTTACCCTTTATTTTTGTTCTTTAGAGAGTCTTACCATTAACCGCCACTCATGGACCAGCATTGTCCCAGGCTGGAAACCGACAACCAAAAGGAAATGATAATGGCATGGTTTAGCCACTTTTGTTCATTTATTACGTTACACACATCATCAAGAACCCCCACACACACACTCACACACCCCTTTTTTAAATTAGTACAGTAAATTAATGAAATCATTTGCAATTACTGCATAGAGTATACATTAGATATGGAGTGTTTTTAAATTGTTAATTATCATCTTTTCCATTGCTTATCACTTTACTATCTTCGTATCAGTAGTACATTAACTTTAATTTTAATTGTTTCGCTTTTTTCCCCTTCTAATTTTTGGCGCGTCAATCTTTTAATTCCCTAGGCATATGCCTAGCGTGCCTAAATATTAGACGGCCCTGCTGGATGTAGATTTGTCATGATATGGGCAGCCATGTCGTACCTTTTTGCTGGACCAATCATAATCCTGAAAAGTAGGATAACGGAGGAGAAATATAGAGAAATTTTAGCTGTGATGCAAACTTTGTTTCCTGCAGGGGATGAAATTTTCCAGGATGATAATGCACTTATCCATGCAGCGGGGCTTGTCTAATCATGGTTTGATAAACACGAGATGAAGTTAAACATCTACCTTTGTCCACAAAATCTCCTGACCTCATTATAATTGAACCGTTTTGGTCCATTTTTGAGCGTTCAATACGGATTCGATATCCTTCACTAGCATCGCTCCCAGAACTTCCTCAATGTCTCCATGAAGCACAAAATTCCTTTAAGATGTCTGGAAGAATAAAATGCCCATTGAGTGCTTGCTATACAAAAATGAAGATTGCTTATGAGATTTACCTTTTTTTAGCGATATTATGGGACGTTTTCATAATTTAAGTTTGAGATTACTGGGAAAAAGATTTTTTTTTCCTAACTTAGTTGATCATACACTTGCCTCCGAAAGTCTGTGTACAGACGATCATCTTTCATATTCATGAAAATATTACTAATTAAATGGTCTTTCTGAATCAATACTATTTTAATTGATTCATCTAACATTTCTCCTGAACTCAAAAAATATAAGCAACAAGCACCTGATTTTACATAAAATAATAAAAATATTTATAGCTTGAGAACGACGCAAATCGTGTGCGTCAAAAGTCTGCGTACACTGGAAAAACTTTTACAATAATGGATTGAAGCTATAAAAGTTAATATTTTTGCTATTCCGTACTTTTGTAACACTTTTAACATATTTGGTAGGGATTCAACTAGCTTAGTTGTTTCATCTGGAGATATTTTGTTCCATTCTACTACTATGACAGATTTAAGCATTGCCTTGGATGGTATTACATTCTCACTGATTATTCTCTCAATCTAGTTAATCTAACAAATGCTGTATTTTGCTTAGGTCTGGGGACTGGGATGGCTGACGGAATTAGCTTGGGACAAAATAGAAAAGCCATGAATTCACAAAATAGGCTATTGGCTTGATTTCTTTGTCCTGTTGGGGAAAAAAGCATCACTCACCGTCGGCGCTTGCTGTTATATTTTACTTCAATAAGTCCAAGTAATCAATTTTGTTCATTGTTGGTTCAATAAATTCAGATTATAAAACCAAAGGCTCCCTATGCACCCCAAGATATTGCACCTCCTCATCCATGTTGGATTGTCGAAAAAAGTTCTCTTTCTTAAGATCTATGCAGGAATTTTTGCAAGTATAATATTTGTCTTTTTTTTATGTCGAAAATACAAACATTACTTTCAGTTGAATATATTACATTTTTTAAAATAATTTTAAGTCCTTTTCGGGTGTTTTTTTTGGCAAAGGTCATTCGTCTAACTTTGTTCACTCGAGAGATTAATGGCTTCTGGAGTGCAACTCAGCCATGATAGTCATCCTCTTTCAGTTCTTTTTGAATTGTAGTTAGTCACAATTTTGGATTACCTCATCAACCCTTTTAACAATTTGTGAAGCTCATAGTCTTGAATTTATTTTTGTAGATAGTAATACAAAGCCAGATTCTTGAGGTGAGACTGCAGACAAGTGGCCGGATCTTGGTTTGGATGCTAAAATTTTAGTTGATTTATAGTTTATAAACACAACACTTCTCGAATCATTGAATGTCTCCGATTAACAATTTCAGCAATTTCTATAAAAGATTTCCCTTTTTCTGAAGATCGATTGTGATTTATCTTTCAATAGAAGCCTGCCATGGAATCGCACAAGCTTTATAATATTAAATTCTAAGTAAATCGTAAAAGAAGATTATAATTACTTAAAAACACGATTTAGGGCAATTATTTTCCAATAAAAAATCTTTAGAAGCTGTATTTCGTATGTGTACGCAGACTTATGGCAGGCGTGGTTGGTGATTATTTGGTGGTCATTTTTGTTTTTTCATGTTAGGTGAATTTTGTTGCTGTTATTTGAATAAGTAAATTTTAAGGAATCTCTGACATGTATGTTGATTTTCTGAGAGGGGTTTTAATAGTAATTATAGTATAAACACTAAAGATGATTGCCTGTGCGCCGACTTTCGGAAGCAAGTGTATGTCTTTCTTTCCAAACAAACTTTTGCTTTTTATGTTGTTTATTGCTTTTGTCAAAAACGTTTAACATATTTCATAATAATGCAGGAAATATCTACCAATGATTTCCATAGTGCTCCAGCTATGACAGATTTAAAAATTTAAAAACCATTTATGCAGGATTCATTTAGTGCTAGGTTGGATGATTTTCGTGATGATAAAAAAATGAGGATCTTTTTTACAAATCTTTTTTCAATTTATATGCAAGATGTTAATTGTTACCCGTCTGAAATCTAAATTATTGACCTGTGGCAAAATACTACATTGAAAAGCAAATAAATGAAACATGCTTTTAAACTGCAAGTGATCTGAATTATATTAAATTTTGGAATTTAGTACAAACAAGCAATTTTCCAAATTTACGCGATTTGGTTGTCGAATATTGTAGGTTTGAATCAACACATAATTTTGTACAAATGTTTTCAATCACGAAAACATAATAAAATCAAGCATGACTCAAAATTAACTGAACTAATTAGCAATAAAATATAAGTTTGTACTTTTGTATTACTTATTATATTATTTTTAAATTTTCATTTCTTAACTTACATTAATAAATGTACTCTTCTGGTAAAAATCCAAAATTAAGCTTATAAGTAACATTTTTTTCAACTGTTCACATTGTTTTGTTTTTTTCAAGAAGTTGGCACATTTTCAGAAATTAATGACACGCATAATTATTTTTCATCTGATAGTGGCTCTCTTCCGAAATAGGTTACCCACCTCTGCCACAGTGCCGCTGAAGATCCGCCGTATAGAAGGGCCGATGCATGTTAAATCTGTCGTGACTCAGTCCTCCCGTAAGACTAGTGTGGTAGTTTGGAGAAAGGGTAATGTGCCAGCTCAGATGTTGTATTCGTCACTTAACCATGGTACGAAAAAGCCCTCGTTTTGCTTTAATGAGTAACATTAACGAAATATTTACTATTAAAGTACATAATATTAAGAACAGATATCGATTTTTCTATGTTTAAATCAAGAGAAACCAAGGGATCAAGGTCACAAACTCATGTCTATATATATATATAACCCTGTCTCTATCGAATCTTAGGATCGATTTCTGGTTCCACTTAGAACTAATCATGTAGAACGTGTCTGCACGTTCCATCAGTCGAAGCTAAAAGCCCTCAGTTTGGCACGTTCTAGAAATTCGAAGAGTGGTCTACCAGCCCTTGTGTTGACCTCGTTATTTAACCACGACTCAAAATTAGAAATCGGTCGCCAAGCCGTGGAAGTCGCAGACTAATTCCGAGAAAGAGGTTCATGAACAATCAATCAATCCATGGTTAAATCACACGAATCTATATTCTGGTGTCATCAGAGTACTTGCAAAGTTAACAAGAGAACGTGAAGTAAATCAGTCAAAAATGTTTAAGGAAGTTCCCGTGCTTAAATTTATAGCATTAACGAGAATTGTCAGACTTTTATGGAGTAGCTACGATATTCAGAATTTAGTGTCCGAATGTTTTCTCGAAGGATACCAAACACAGGGGAAATGGAACAGAATCGAAGAGAGCTTGAAATTAAAAATTTGCAACTGCCTTATCGTACCACATGAACTACAGATGGTAATGTCAAGCTTGGTGAAACCAATTGGTGGATGTATAAAGAATTTTATAGATGATATATATTCTAAATATTACTTACCAAGTAATTTTATGGGAATCTTCAGCTGGACATTTCTTGGAATAATAGATGCCAAGAAAACTGCAAAAGCTGTTATAAAAGATGTAAATTTACTTATTACTGAACGTTATGAAATAGCTTGTACTTATTGCTTACAGGATGAAATACCAATATTATGGAGCAAATTGCCCGAGACAAGTAAATATGATTATTTACATGACATCAGATATATTCCTACACTGCCTTACTTTCCTGTTTATTGGGCTTACTATATGACGGCGCAATTATATGTTCTGGACGAAAAAGTCCGAGAAGAACATAGTGTGCCAATAACTTGTCATTATTTCGGAGTTTTACAAGCACGAAAAATTGTCAATCAAGTGGCTGTTGAATATTTTATACAAAAATTGAGCATCCAAGAGAAAGAAGAGTATTTAAGAGTTTTTTTCTCTTCTTTGGAGTTCCCATTAGTAATGGAAAATTATAGTCCTAGTAATAGTTATGTTTGTGATGTAATTTACTCTTTACTTAAGCAAATGACTGAAAATAAACGAATGAGTATATTTGAGGAAAATGCCTATCACATTTTAAAGAATTTTTTGGAGTTTCCATATGGAGGGATGTTTTTGGAAATCGAAAGTGTTGTGCAGAAATTTCTTACCCATGACCAGAGGAAAGCTTTATATAGACGATATAAAGAAACGATTAGATATTTTGTTTTTAGAACGGTCGGGAGTAATTCACGTAAACGTAAATTAACGTAGCCTCTTTTGTGCGAATTTTTAAAATGTTATTATCAATTCCATATCTAATCATCCAAGCTAATATTTTGATCAAATAAATATTTCTTACAATATAAATAGTTTTTTTAAGAAAAGTGATCTATATGAATATAATCTAAAATCCTTTTGGATTGGATCCTAGCAGAAGCTACACCTTTGGTGCGTATCTTTTTGGTTGGCGATATTTGCGTATTTTGGATAACCCTACTTTGATCGAGAAATAGTTAGGTTTAATATATTTAGTGTAATTTTCATATTTTGCCATTTTGTCGGCGGGCATTTGAAATTTCTTCTTTTTGTTCTTGAGCACGGCTGCATGTGTGAGTATACTTTTTCACTTTGTTGAATGCGAAATGAAAGAAATAATTGATTTAATGGTGCACGAAAGAGATTGATTGCTTCGAATTATGAATGCCGTAAATGTAATCGATTGCATGGGATTATATACGAACAAAAGAGCGTTCTTTTGGATGGATTTGATTGGAGATGCCAAGATAAGATGTGAATGCGTATGATGTTTGCAAAAGTGAAAGAAAGAATTCGTGGATCCACTAGGAAAACATCAGTTTTTTCCTTAGAGCCATATAATTCTGGCTTGGCGGATTTTTCGGTTTGTCACCAAGGGCGGGGGCTGTCCTAAGATTTTACTCTTTTTTTCAATATATTTGTCAAACATTACTTTATTTTATATTGAATTACTGGTGTTCCAACAACGGGTTTTTGAAATATCGAAATAAATTACGATGTCAAATTTTGCATGCAATGTTAAGCATTTTTTACTTTTGCCGTTGTGTTAAATATATCCAGTATTGTTACTTAATTTTTCAATGGCGTTTTCTTTAAGGTACTTAAAACTATTAACTGCAGAAGAGAAGGAAAATATTTTATATTACTTCAGTTTAGTTATAGAAACTATTCTCAATAAACAAATCCTGATTTTGAATTGGTTTCGGATTTATGTAAATAACTTTTTGGATATATTAATCAGTCTATATTAGAGTTTGTAAAATTAGTTTATGCATTGACAGTTTTTTCTTTCCTAAATCTGTTATTTCACAGAGTTTTAGCTGAAATTAAAATTTTTAATGTCAATAAAGTTAGCAATATCTTTTTTATAAATAATCGTGTTTGTTCTCTTGAAGTATATAATTTACGAATTCCCCGACAAAATTTTAACAATCATAGGGAAAGTATTTAAGGCGGTTTAAAAACGGTACTTTATGAATCTTTATTAAGTATCTCTTTATTTTTTAAGACGAATTGCTTATTCTATTGATGTTGAATTTTTCAGATTAGTTTATGTATTCATCTGTGCCATACAACACAAGAACTGTTGAATTTCATAATTTTACCAGAATTTACGAATACTTGGAACACAAATGTGAAAATTAAAGGCTAAAATTTAATCAAGAATACAATCACTTTTTAATCAACCCTTAAGGTTTTATGTGTACTTCGTTTACTCGTAATCAGCGTTTATTTTGTTAAAATATAAATGATCCCATATTGTTATGAAAAACACAAATTTGACACTTTACATTTTAAAAATTATCATATGTACTTGTTTAAAAATAAAAGTTGATATACACATACAATCTTTGTTTGCTTTGCAATTTGTTAAAACTTGAATTTTCAGAATACTGAATAAATCGCATTTTACTGAATTGATTTAGAAGACTGCTTTAAGTTTTTGTGAATATATTCAAATACTTTTCATTACTATGATCTAAGAATTTTGAATTATTTTATTAATTATAATTTGTATCTTCATTCTTTAATGCATTCATTACGCGAGTACAAGATATAGTAATTAGGATTGTATAACTAGCACTCTCTAGAGACTGAAATCGCAAAACTTTTTCACTTCAAATCACATTCCCTTTCCAGCTCCTTTATGACCGTCGCCAAAAGCCCTCGTGTTGCTAAGTGGTGTGACGTTAATATTCACTCACTCACTTTCCAGGCCCTTCATGTTGACTGAAATTTAAAACTTTGCAATGCTTTATTTACTCTTTGTCTCTGATGTTAGTAAGAGATTTATGTTCAGCTTTGAACTGAAATATATTGCCAAAGCTACTCATCGACGGCATTACCCGAAAGATTCTTGGCTACACTTTTAAATACATCGTAATTTTTACTACTACACATGGTTCTATTTAAAAGGTCATTAATAATACTGCAGGCGTTTCCTCTACAGACTTTACGTTGTCTTTATTCGTCGGAAAATAATTTTAATAACTTTGATGGTGAAATATCAGTTATTTCTTTAACCATAGACAAAATAGAGCAGTGCAAAAAAGAAAACATTGTTTATTGACACCAAATCGGCAATTACGACCTTAACAACTCCCAATCACTGAATATGAGATTGACAGGATCTGTGAAGACTAATCAGATAAGTTAAGGAATATAAGAAACTGCAATGTATAGGACCTCAAGTGGAAATGAGAGGGAAAATATATCCAAAAGTGGAACCCAAAATATGCAGCCATATTCTTTGCTGTCTTTGTGGTTTATAGTCTTTTATATCTAGCACCATTAGATCCAAACGTCAAGCATAAACATAGCTCCAGGGAAGAACCTGAGATCCTTCAGGAAAACATTAAAAATAACTTCTTTTAGACTTGCTACTCATGACTCTTTTCGCTCTCAGGAGCTCACCTTCTTAGGTGAGTAGTGATATCACAATCCCGAGGTACCCTAGTGATCTTGTCTTATTCTCAAGGGCTTACTCTCTTTGGTAAACACGGGTCTCACGAGCCCGGAGTACCCTACTGATCTTTCCCTCTTTTCGAGTCTCCACCTTAACATAACATTTCCTCTTCCCGTCTATATATGTAGACCACAGAAACGCTTTTTAAAATACTTTAATATATTCTAAACGTATTTCTTATTGATCGGATTATTTTTATTATAAACAATTATTGGTTTTCCTTTTGCAATACGTTAATTTGATTTGAACTGTTAATTATTTTTCTCTATTTTCATCATTTGTATTTTGTTGTAATTAACACCGTTGATTTTCCAACCGGCCCGTTTGCCGTGTGTGGCGTCCCGTAAGGAGGAAAATGGTGTCCTGGATATATCTTTGCATTCCTTTGGCGCACGCTTCACTGTAGATGGGAGGCAGTAGTAAGCCCGCTCCTATCAATCCACTATTTTAAGATGTTTTCATTTTTTAACAAGTATATGGCGCAGTATAGCCAGAACTGACTCTTGCACCAAAAAAACCCCTATATCACTCACTCACGACTCTTTCCAGGATTACATGTACACAGGACAGTACAGAATTCGACTGAAAATTTAGAGGAGTGATAATAGGCATCCTAGGTATGGACAAACCACCATAAAACATGGGATTGCAAACAACCTTTAGAAGTTCAATTCACAAAAACAGTTATACAAAGAGTTTGATGTCGAAAGGAATGAAAAGGGGCAATAAAAGATGAAGCAGTACATTTATTAGACGTAAAAAAAGAATTTTTACAAAACTATTCTTCACAGCTTGACCTCAGAAATGCAACGACGATCGTCACATGAATTGTTCAAAGTTACAGCTGCGTAGGTAAATTCTGGGTCAGATGCAGACGGACGAAGGATTGTCAACGTGTTCAAATAATTCCTGTGGGCCAGGAATGCCACCTAAGACGACGAAGATCAGTGCCGCAAGATCCTTCACTGTAGACACCAGCGTCTCTTACATAAGGGATTTCTGGTGGCCACAGAAGAAATACAATGAATTGAGGTCCGGGAAGTGTGGTGGACAAGCAACGGGTCCGCTGCGTCCAATCCACTTCTAAATATATATATGGGATGGTGATAGAATGGGCTGGTGCACCATCCGGCATGAACCTCGCTTTCTGTTGCCCATTGTCTGGTACTTCCTGCCGCAACTCCATAAGGACTTGCAGGGAAACAAGGTATTTTGTGCCATTGAGGTGTTCGGGCAATATATGTATATCCCTTCATCCGTTTGGTCATTCCCCTCGATTGGCTTATTGTCCTACGTATGGCTAAAATTACTTCAATTTTCATCGATTGAATATGATTTTCTATCCCATGTTCTACGTTGATTTATCATTCCCATGCCTCCTACTATCACCGCTTTGTCAGTCGAATTCGGCAACACCTTGTAGAATGGGAATGCCAGATTTTAACTCCTGCACACATGTGACCCTCATGTACCCATGACAGAGGATTACCTCAAAATATGCCCTGCTTTTCAAATTATTTTCCTTTTAATGCTATTGACTGCCTTTGATAACTTATTTATCATTCGATACATCATTGGGCTGCTCGTCGAATTATGACCGAAACATTGGAGACAGGCGTAGGATAAATGTTTTAATTCATATTGTATTAATCCCATTGCCAGAGAGTGATCTACCAAAAAATATTAACTACATGCATGAGATGAGTCAACAAAAACTTTACGATTTGAAGCAACCAATTTCATTTGGGGGGGGGGATGACCTGTATCAATATCGTAAGGGGCTTCGATGGCATAGTGGTCAAGGTAAAGTACTAGTAGCTGGCACGTCCTAAGTTCGAGCCGAGGCTGTGGTAGCCTAGTGGGCAAAGTATCGGACTGTGGCTGGAATGTCTTAAGTTCGAACCAAACACCACTAAAGAACCACCGTGTAGGGCAGTGATGCCCGTTAAATCTGTTGAGAGCTCAAACGCCCTCCCGTTGGTGAGGTGTGGTAGTTAGGAGAAAGAGTGCCAGCTTAGGTGTCGTCTTCGTCACTTGACCATGTTTCAGAATGACGAGGTGTATCACCAAAAGCCCTCGTGTACCTGAATAATGTGATGTTAAAACTCATTTACTCACTCATCAACCTCGTTCATATATGTTTCTACCTATAACTCTCCCAAAGTAGCCAATGACATAAAACATTCAATATGCGAGTGTTAGCATGAAAAGAAGGGTTAAATTAAATGAATTAAAATCTGAACCAATCATTTTATAAAGCTTGCGGGAAATTATTCCAAACAGTTATGGTAAAGTTTATATGAAATACATGTTAAATATCGAATTAATTTGATACGAATATTTTTCACGCATTATATCTATAAACAATAGGACATGTGGAATTACTATTTTAACAGTGTACTTAATGCAGATGACTGTTCAGATATCACAGAGGTAGATTTAACATGGAATTTTACCACAAATACCTTCGTAAGATAATTATTCAAAAGATCATCACAAAAGAAAAATTAGATGGTCATCACATGTGATCATTTTGTATAGCAGGGATAGGCAACTTATGGCATGCTTTAAATTCTTAATTGCACTCTGCCCTACTCTACAGATTTGTCGATTTCTGAGGAAGTTGATAAATTTGTGCATGGGATCTTATTTGATAAACACCTTCATAAATATAGACATTTACGGAATTACGAAAAATTCTGGAAGATAACTCTAAAAATAAATTTTTGGCCTCGGAAGCCAAGTGGTCTAGGCATCGGATCATGGCTAGCGTGTCATGAGTTCGATCCCAGTACCACTAAAAGACCTGCTGTGTAGGGGAGCAATTAACGTTATATCTGTCGAGAGCTAAAACGTCCTCCCGTTGGTGTGGTGTGGTAGTTAGGAGAGGGGGTACCAGCTCAGGTGTCGTCCGCGTCACTTGACCATGGTTCAAAAATACGCGGACCGTCCCTAAAAGCCCTAGTGTTGCTAAACAGTGTGACGTTAATATTCACTCACTCACTCACTAAAATTAAATTTACAACTATTTTGTAAATTATTGAATGTCATTGCTGGAGAGGTTTAATTCTTTGAACAGAGAAAACTGCCTGTGCCCTACATTCCGTTTTGGGTTCTACAAAAGCGTAAGAAATCTTTCCTCGTAAGAAAAATATTTAGTGTGCAAAGAAATTGTGTTGTTGTTGTTGCTTATGCCACCTGATCGACAGTAACATCAGATCAAAGTCCCCGAAATTCATCGCGGCTAAGGGCTAGATTTTTATGCCGTTCGTTAGCCTAATCTTTGAGCAACCTGCAGGGGGCGGTACGATTTGGCTCGGTTCTTACGCGATAGATGGCGATACCACCTATCTCCACCTCCACAATTTAGGCATGAAACTGGAGGGAAGGGAAATATTCTCCTGCACCCTACACTCATGGTTTCAGCTGCGACCACCCACAAGACTTTCGGACCCACTGATTTAACGAGCACGTACTCTGTGTGTACTCGGAGGGTATTTGTGGCATATGGCATCGAACCCAGGCTTCCCGGTCTGGAGTCCGATGCTTTAACCACTAGGCTACCCACGCCCAAAGAAATTGTTTACCAACTGAATGTTCAAAATCGTGTCTAATTGAAATTCGTACAATGTACGCCTGATTTTGTGATATGAGAGTAGAGCGGTGCATGGACTGGGTTCGCACGAATTTTTTTAATCTTTTTATTTTATAATGAAGGAAAATATTTTAAGGAACGTATATTTATGTTTATTTTTTAATTTAGAAAATTTTTAAAAATACATAATATATCTACACTTGAACTCTTTTTAATATGGTTTAAGAAATTATATTTTATGCTGTTTATTTTTATACTAAAAATATCTTTAAATAGTGCAAAATAAATACATAATAAAAATATACATAATTAATCTATATTATTGATCTTTTTTATTCTCTAACTTTGCATGTTTTATCGCGGTAATTGACTTTGTTTTCAAAAATGTCCTTTGATGTCGCACGCTAAATCACATTGGTAAATGGGTTTGCTACGTCACAGATTAAGGATTACCGACCCCTGTTCAATAAGATGGTAGGACTGGACGTTTATTAATATCGCATTTTGAAATATGGTTATTGGCAATAGAACTATTAGCTTTTAAATCTCGGTAGAGTGCTTAGAATACCTGAGCACACTTCTCACTCTCCAAATTTCCACACTAGCATGAAGATTTTGAACCTTAACATATTTAATGCGCACCAGCCTCTGTACAGGATAGACCTTTACTCACACTATGGACTGAATCAACGAGATCCACAAATTTGCAGTAGCCATGTGGTCATTGATTTTCATATCAGAGAAAATGTATTTTTAATATAAGTCTCTTATTCTCGTGACTTGAAAAGTAACTTAACCTTTAAATTATATCGATCTCTACAATTGCAACTATTTGCATTCTGTGGCCGTGGTCACGAACTGTTGGCCTGCAAGTTGCGGGCTTGAAATCCGTCATCAAAAAGACCTCTTGTTGCCTTATGGACAAGTTCTACTTAGTAAACAACATTGAGCGGAACCCTCACTTACTTCCGGTGTAATGTTAATCTATGGGAAAACATCGAAATTCAAAGTTCTAATGCAAGTTTTTGAAACTTTTTTTGAACGAAATGGAAAGAAGATGGTCTGTAGATTCCTAATTTGGAATTTTATATTATTTCTTTCAGTATCTTTTCAAAAATACCTTGTTAATTTTTTAGCTCAAAGCAATGGAGATTTTGCATTAACTGGAAGAAGAAAAGGGTACTAATGACTGTAGCGCCCCCCATAGTAAGCTTTAAGGTAGGACTTCTCCATAGTACGATGGTAATAAAACTCACTAAGCGATATTGAAGTAAATAATATTAAGAACAAAAGTCACATCATTTTTGATGTGTAATATATTTCCTCTCGGTTGCTAGATATTTGTGGTTGTGATTTTGGGAAAAGGGACGGAAATTTGTAAGAGGAAACCGGGAAAGCGCGCACTGTTTGTTTTGACCAATGAGCGCCAGCAGTGGCGTTGATCGACTTGGCCTTCCCCTCTCCCTTCATAGTTTCTTTATTAATGATGACCTGCTTTGGGCAGGGGAAGGCTTACACACTAAAATATCAATCCCCATGTTAATCCTATGGTGCCATTTTTTTATGATATGGGGTTAGTATTTAGTGGATCGATAGTACTAAGGACTCGACCCCCCAGGTGCCTCCCTCCCTTTGACATAATTTTGCCAACAGCTCGACACCTGTGTCTCTCAGTCCGCTCGAAACTAGCTCATTCGATCCCTCTGCCTCCCATTGTATATTCTCTATAAATTTCTTGCTCATAAGGTCATTCTCATAAAGGTTGTGCTAATTAAATAAAATTTTCATTAAAGATATAATTATCGATATAAAATTATTTTCATAATACCGGATTCATTTTTTTCAGCATTTAAGTTACTATGGCTTATTTATTACGATAACATGTCAGATGTTACACATCATATACGACCCTTTTAAGGCTCGTTTCCCTCTTTTTATTTGATTGAATCGTGATATTGTGGAGGTATCTAAATCAGCAAGTAATAGCCTCCGGATGACAGTGATCACTTTTGTCTAATGGTATGTTATGTGTTTTTGAATACATAGATTACGGGTTCTGACTTCCTACATTATCATGATAACCAAGCGATTGACGTCAAGAACTTTTGGTTGGTAATGTTTCTATCGAATCGCGGGTTCAATTCCTGGTACTACTAAGGACTCGTTACGTAGAAGAGCTGTGCATGTTCTATCTGACGGGGCCAAAAGTCATAAATTTGCAGGTTTTAGAGACTGGGAGAGTGGCAATCTCGTTATTTAAACGTGACTCAAAATTACGAGATCTGTCACCAAGCCTCAGAAGTCTCAAACTAATTCTGAGCGAGAGTTTTATAAGTAATCAATCAATGGTTAAATCACACGAATCTATATTCTGATGTCATCATAGTACTTAATAAGTTAACAGAACTCGAAAATAGATAATCAATGAAAAATGTTTAAGCAAGTCCCTCTGCTAGAATTTATGACATTAACGAGAATCGTCAGGCTGTTATGGAGTGGATACGATATTCGGAATTTAGTGGCCGAATACTTTCTCAAAGGTTACAAAACACGGGTACAATGGAACCGCATTGAAGAGTGCTTGAAATTAAAAATTGATAACGGCCTTATTTTGCCAAATAAACTGAAGACTGCATTGCACATTTTGGTGAATCCAATTGGAGCCCGTATAAAGGACTTTGTAGTGAATTTATATGGTAACGATTACGTACCAAGTCATTTTATGGGAGTCTTAAGCTGGACATTTCTTGGAATAATAGATACCAAGAAAACTGCAAAAGCTATTATAAGCGATGAAAATTTACTTATTACTAAACGTTATGAAATAGCTTGCACTTATTGCTTAAAGGATGAAATACTAATGTTATGGAGAGAATTGTCCGAGACATATAAAAATAATTACCTAATTCTTAGTGGACCCATTTATACACTGCACTACCTTCCTATTTATTGGACTTACTACATGATGATTGAACTAAACAGACTGGACAGAAAAATAAGATACGAGTATCCTGAAACCATGAATTGTCATTGTTTTGGTGCTTTATACGCTGGTATTGATGTCAATCAAGTGGCTTTGGAATACTTTATAGGAAAAATGACCGTGGAGGAGAAAGAACAGTATTTCCAACGTTATTTTCAGACTTTGGAGGCCAGAAGAATATCGACTATCCATGCTTTTGGTGACATTTATTCATGTGATATAACTTACTTTCTACTTTCGCAAATGAATGAAAATCAACGAAAGAGTATATTTCAAAAATATGCCTACCTCATTTTGAAGATTTTTTTAAAGTTCCCCTATGGAGGGATGTTTTTCGAATTTGAAAGTGTTTTGCGGGAATTTCTTACAGTTGACCTGATAGAAGATTTAGAAGAACAATATCAAGAAACGAGCAATTATTTTTGTTTTCGGAACATTCGATAGAAATTTACGTAAATGTCAATTACAGTTGAAAATTTCATCATCATTTCGATATCAATTAATCCTAGCTAATCATTTGATCAATATAATAATTTTTCTTATAAATAGTTCCTTAAAACAAAAAAATCTGTGAGAATATATTGTAAAATCTTTTTGTTTTAAGGTGATACGTGTTCACCAGTTGCTTGATGGTACGAAATTTGAAGTAATTGCATTGGCATATACAGATTGTTCTTCGGACGGATTAAATTCAGAACTTAAGTTTTTATTTGAGTAATTTCATTCATGTATATCTTTGTTAGACGTCTTTTTACCTTCGTTTTTAATATTTTTGTTAAACGTTGCTTCGTTTTATATTTGAATACCTGCGTTTTAACTATAATGGGTTTTTTTTGTATCGAAATATTGATTTGTTAAATACTATATTAAAGGTTTATTCGATGCAATTTAAAATTAGAGTTTGCAATTTTGTTTGAAGTTGAAAAACATAATCTAATAATTTGACTCTATTTTTTAAGTTTATTTGAATAGTTTTGGGCAAGTATTTTTTTTTTTATATTAATCAGCCTGTAGTACGGTCTGTCAAATGAGTTTATGCATAAGAATGGTTTCAAGATGAATTTTTGCAGCAATTAAAATTGACCTTTTGTCCGTAAATTCTATAGTTTAACTTTTTGAGTAAATTTTGTTTCCGTTAAGTACATATTACGAATTCCATGACATTTTTAAGATTAGTTGGAAATATTTAAGAAAGTTTAAAAACGAAGCTGTTTTCTTTTAAGACATAAATTGCTTTTTCAATTGACGTTGATTATTAGTCTAGACCATGTATTCATTTGTACCACTTTGGACGAAAACTATTAAACTTCATAATTTTGTCATATATTTACTAATATTTGGATACAAAACCAATTTGAAAGGTTCAAAATCTAATCAAGAGTTTGAGGAATCTACAAGATGTGTACAAATGCCGTTATTCTCAATCGCATGTATTTCGTTAAAATACCAATTCTTCCATATTTTGGCAAAGGTACCAATTTGATGCTTAATATTATGAAAAGTGCCATTTGTATCTTTTTTTTTAGATAAGAGATATTTGTTTAGGATACATTCATTATTCGCTTCGCAAATTGTTAAAACTTGAATTTTCAAATTGTTGAATAAAATCATTTTAAACTAAATTAGTTTAGACATTTCTTTTTCTGTGAAGTTTTGTGAATATATTCTAGCATTCTTCTGACCTATTATTTAACAATCATTTTATTAATTTAAAATTATGTTGATAAATAGATATCATGGGCTACGCTCCAAGTTGCTTATGTTCGCCAAGATGGGCGATAACAGTACTATATGGTTACCTAGATATTTTTATCCCCTGGCAATGTGGTTGCTATGGGGACAACGTATTTTAGAGTTAATTTTTCCGTGGTAACCCTATTAATTTCAGACATTTATAATTTGATTTTCTTTGAAAAATTTAACCATTTTTGCTTTTGTTCTTAAAGCCAGCTGTTAGTTTTCTGTTGTATTTTGTGCTATTTTTAAATATGGATATTTTTATTATCATTGGGGAGTACCAGGAAGTTTTTTTAAAAAAAAAAATATGAGGGCTGTGCTTTTAATTTTTGCGCACTTTTTTTAAAGAATGCATTTTTAAACTTTCATAGTCCGATGACATTCATTAAAAAAATTCGTAGTTATTGGAATATTGCAAATAATCAGCACTTATTAATTGATATTCATTATTAATTTTGATATAATTTATGTAATTATTTTATCTAAGACATAATGTAAAAATATAATATAAAAATATGATTACATATAATTATCTTTTATTTATTATAATTATTTTATTAATTTATTTATAAATATTATTAGCTATGATATTCATTTATAATTATGTCAAGAGTATTACATTTATCATATTACAATGATTATTATTTTATATTACTATTAAATTATATGATTAACATATAATTATTATTAAATCATATTATATGAATATTACATATAATTACTATTAAGTTTTATAATATAAGATTATATACTACATAAAATATTAGTAAAAATATAACTTTTATTATATTGATATTCATAATTGAATTATTCATTCTTGGTTATTCTCTATCTATTCCTATATTATTCATTTGAAATATATTTCAATCTATTTCAAAACAGTTATTTAAATTTATTATCCTGACGATTTGTTACCGGTAGGCCACCATCTTGGATATATTCCATACCAGGGATAACAACCACTGCTGGGTGCGTATCATCACCATATATATCAAATTAAATCTAAAATTCTTTGTATTTTTTTTTCTTTAATATACTTGTATTACGTGATTAGAAAGTGCATAAATGTGGATTGTATAACATTATATAAATATCATAGTGTGTGTCAGCGAGTTATCGTCAAAGATTAAATACATGTCTGAGTTTATTCGACAAAGATTTTACGATTTATAGCAATATATTTCATTTGAAACCTGTATCAGTCTCGTAGTTATACATTCCAACCTATAATTCTCAAGTAAAATCCAATGGCATAAGATTATGAAACAGTAAGAAACTTTGAATCTTTCAAATATTTGATGTTTGACCTTTAGCATCAAAAACAAGGGTTGTTGCAACCTTGTCCAAGTAGTGCACAGAGGTCAAATGACACCGAAGGCGTACAAAATGGCCCTTGCAATGTCGAAGACATTCGATGAAAAAAGTTTTTGATGGTCCGTTGGGTTTAGCCAATAAAGTACAGTTAAATGTATGATTAGGGTAAATTTGATAGTTAGGACAATCAAAATGGTTAACATTAATCTGAACTAATCCTATTATGTAGTTTGTATGAATTTCCAAAAAAAGTTTATAGTAATGTTTGTAGAAAATAGCAGTCAAATGCCGGGTTTATAACGAGTAACACGTTTCCATAAGTATTTTTTTCATGCATTATATCTATAAAGTGATAAGGCATATAAGATTGATATCTTAATAGTGTAATCAAAGCAGGAGAGACAGTTTAGATATTTAGCATGGAATATTACCGAATCCACTTTCACAAGATATTACTTCGAAATAAATTCCTAAAAGAAATTTGTATGACCAAAACATTTTCCATCTTTTATATAAAGATTATAAGATAGTTTTCTTATTAACATCGCACTCTGAAATATGATGGCTACTAACGACGAACCTGGTAGTTTTCAAATCCTGGAGATTAAGATGATACCTTTGCCTGCATCTATCCAAATTTCCATACCAACAGGAGAACTTTAAACTTTAACAGATATGTGTACATTAGCCCTTTAACACGACAAAACTTTACTTGCACAAGAACTGGAATATCGTACAAAATGTATGTCTGTTCAATGATAAATTGAACTTAGCCTCCAAGTTTCTTAACGTGGATGGGAAAATATAAAAAAGGGAATATATTAGTTTAGGTATATTAGTCAACCTGTTAAATGAAAATTTCGAATCAGCATCGAATCGTGCTGTTCGCGAACGATCTTACAATACTGAATTTCAGTCACGAGAAGTGGGAAGATACCTTAACTTCCACACATGGCCATGGTAGCAAAGGGGTCGCGATTATCAATTCATGACCGGCGCTGTTTCGAGTCACAGATTAGAATCTTTGTCACTAAAAACAGTGAAAAGAGGTTCGTAAACGTTAAATCCGTTAATGTGTTTTAAATCCTCAAGGTGCCTTGGCGTGAAAGCTTGGAAAGTGAGTTGCTCTCTAATCTACGTATCACATGATCGTGGCTCAAAATTATGATGTACATTGCCAATATTATATTCATCGTAAGATGTCACGACAATAAATAAATTCTAACTTCCATGATACTCCCACATAAATCCCTTCAAGTTTCATTCGGAAAAATTAAGGGTGCTGCTTCTTACATAGTAATATTGTTTATTGCCGCAGTATCTCATTTATGTTCCTCTTTGTGAATCAGCCTGACATAGCTGACCCCTCCCTGACTCCCGACACATCGCTGAGACATTCAGAGACTTCTATAATCCGAAGATTTTTCTGCTACTTATATACTTTCCCTTAAGAAAGCGCTTAATGTATCTAATTATAAAAAATATTAGAAAATAACTAAGTTCAAATTATGTAATTCACTGTACTGGTTTAAAAGTTTTATGAGAAGCACGCTGCGTATTTTCTTTTGCAAATACTGATATATATCGGGTGTAATATTTGATATCTGCAGTCAATTTTGTGTGTGTGTACGATTCTACGCATTCCAGATGGTTTCTGTAATTTTTAAGATAAAAAATTGTAGCTGAAAACATTCTTTCAAATAAGAAATGAGTTTGAAAATGTATCAGAAATTTATCTAAATGCATGTTGTAGTGGAGTTTTTTCATTGGGAGCACTTTAGTAATCCATTCTAGGATGGCACCTTTTCTAATTTTGTGAGGCCTTTCAGAGTCTGTAAAAGAGCAAAATCTGAACATTTAATGAGACCTTCAAGGATCCCCGGGGGTCCACAGTTTAAAAACCCCTAATTTAGTGGATTTATTTTATTCTTTTCATTAACATTACACTTTACAACTACACTTGAGCTATTGGCAGCGAAACTAATAATTTTAAACCTGTCAAATGAAGAGAACAACACTTCCCTTACCGCAAGCGTGAGCATCTTGAATCCCGAGAGAATTAACGTGGTTTAGCTATAAATTGTAAGTCTTCAGTTACTACCAGGATTTGGACTCATGACTCGACAGAAACAATGGCCAAGACCAGGACCACCTGCCTTTAATAATCAATCTTAGGAGAATGAAGAGCTCTCTGACTAAGGCTGGAAACTTTGAAATGTTACCCTGGTAGTGTAGAGCTTAGAGTACTATAGTTTTATTCGAATAACGGTAAGAATTTTATTTCCTTATATTTGATGAATCACCAGCCCTTTATACGTCAGTTCGAGTAAACTTCCCATCAGGAAAACTCAACCCACCTCCCGCATAAATACTTTAACTGCAACTTCGGCGGACTTACGGAAAACACGCGCATGAACAACACTCGCTCCTGATCAATGTTGGAAAAAGACTCGTCTCTTGTCATGGCTTGGGGTACCGAGCGATTTGCAGAATTCGAAGAAAGTATGATAAAATAAATGACTGCATTTTCCTTTACTCAAAGTCATGCTATATATATATATTGCCTTATAAGCATTTATGATAAATATTGTATATTTTTCAAAACTAACAGTTTTAATTGATTAACCCAGAAACTATAATATGTTACTTAAACCCATAAAAATTAAATCGTCAGTTATCTTAGTAGCCATTTAGTTGCAACTTTATTCCATAAAACAGAGCTCTTCTAGAATACTTTTCCCACCCCCGTTGAGACTGTATATGGAAGAATTTGATAACTATATTTTCTTATGATAATATGATGAAACATGTAAAAGTATGAATAACTGTGGGTAACCAGATAATACTTCAGAACAGTGTTTCTCAAACTGTGGGGCTTGCCCCATCAGGAGGGCAAGTATATTGAAAACAAAAGTGGATTAAAAAATTAATTTACTGAAATTAAACAAGAAAAATAGATTTTGATAAAATATAATACACATTTTCACTGATATAATACACTTATAAACGTATCAGTACTGTGCGCAATATATTTTATAATTATTTTAACAATTCTAAGTTAAAGTTTAATAACTACAAGCAACCGAAAGGGCTTGTCATATATAAAACTGCATACAAAATTTAACACTTTTCATGATAATTTGTACAGTTTGTAATTAATTCCTTAACTGCAGATTAAAAGTTACGCGATTATCTTCCAATTCCACAGTTTTCCTCGTAGGCGAGCGTATGTGATATATTGGGGGGAGGGGAAGAAAGGGAATAAGAATGCAAGTCCTCTGAAATAAATAAATCCTTCGCAAACACATTGTCAAGATCCTTTTATTGCATTCCAAAGACATTGGAAAACCTTTATGGATAGCAGTTCACATAGAATCGTAAAACGAGACCAACCATTTAGAGCAGAGATCTCAAACTCACGGGTCGCATATAGCTTACAACGAACATTTCTGCGGCTCGGGCAGATATATTGGCACACAATAATATATAATATTTTGGAAAAGCAACTGAAAAGTAAAATTTTAAAGCACTTTCTGACGTGCAACATGATTTGTTCTCATTGCTCGTCAGAAAGTGCTTATACGATGCAGTCGATACGATGTACTAGAACAAATCAAGTGCAGTATAAACTTGATTTGTTCTACTGCATCGTATCAAAAACATGCAGAAAACCATTTCAAATCTTGAAACGGAATTTCAGAAATGATTTACAGATTTTAATTCTTTGGAAGACTAATTTTGTTTTGTATTTTATCGATTTTCTTCATATAGACTCAGTAACCAGCCATATGCAAATGCAGGAGATCGAGATTCGGTGTGACTCAAATTTGAAGACAAAATTCATTGAAGTGGGTGTGCTCGGATTTTACAAATATTTACCCAGTTAAAGTTTGAAAATACTCGAAAATTCACATATAAAATTATTTCCACGTTCGGAAGTACTTAACGGTGCAGATAGTTATTTTAAGTTATGAAAAGAAATAAATTTCCTGTTAGAAATAGTATTAAGTAATCACCGAGAACAAAATTTCTCCCGAAATAGGAAAGATATTAGCAGAGAAGAGATGTCAAGAGTCAGAACGCAAACTTTAAGTTTATGTTGTATTTTTATATATGTTTATAATAATGCATTATTTGAAATAAATTACGTTTCTATAAATATCTTTTTTTTTTCGCAGACCATCTAAATGTAAACCTTGTTTATTTAGCACAAGTTAGTCTTTGAGTTTGAAACCTTGACTTAGAGAGATTGATGTATGTCGAATATTTTGAGTCTTAAAGCAAGGCTTCTCAAATTTTCAATATTCGTGACTCAATATTCAATCATAATATTCATCACGGCCCCCTCATGCATTAACAATGTATTGAATTTAAAAATAACATACTTTGACGCTAAAACTACGCAGTACGACTTTAATTTCTGTAGTGTCATCGTCGTATATAAACGTCTCGCTCAGCTGAAGCGTAAATTTTCCTGGATGTATACATATGTCTTTCCGGAATACGATCCTCTCTGTGCACAGCTATTCATAAAATTATTCCGAAGACTCAGGAATACAATAATGTTTGTGAGGATTTACTTATTTCATATTATTTGCTTCTTTATTCCTCCCCCCCCCAGACACATCATCCTGCCAACGTCGAAAACAGATGGAATTGGGTAGCGAATCGCGTAACTTGTTATCGGCTGTTATGGGATTAATTCTAAACCGTACAAATTATCAAGATAAGTGTTAATCTTTGTATATAATTTTATATATGACAATCCCGTGGGGTCATTGGTATTTATTAAACTTATTCTTAACTTAGTATTGTTAAATTAATTACATAATATATATTGTGCAGTACTGATACATTTGTGTTTTATGTCAGAATTTTTTGTTTCTTTATTTAATTTCAGTAAATTTAATAATTTTTTAAAATCTGTTTTGATTTTCCCATATGCTTGCCCTCCCTCGTAGAGTTGTCACGTCCCCCAAGAGCGGCGCGCCCCACAGTGTGAGAAACGCTGTCTTTAAGTCTTACTGTGAGTTTGGTGTGGGAGTATGGAGAGAGTGATGGGAACGCAGGTTATTGTCACTTGACCGTCGTTCAAAATTACAAGGTCCGTCTCCAATAACCCTCGTGTAGCCTTAGAATTATGGCGTTTATCAACACTCACTCACAAACCTACATTGTACATATCGTGCCTCTAAATTTACAGATGGTTATTTACATCCCAAGTACCTTAACACTTTTTTGTTAGAAAACGATTGCAACTCCCAAAAAATGGGGGAATTATGTGACAGATACACTTTTGCTCCCATAGGGGAATACTTACAATTTCACTAATAAAAAATATGAATATAGTTTTTTCAAAATTAAACATTTCGTTTGCTTGGGGTGAATCTGTCCCGCGCTACCACTCCCGGGTAAAACTCTTTATACAGACATAGCGAATGTTTCTACTATTCAAATTTATTATAGAAAGATTTTTATGAATTCATTTTGTGCAGTGCAATGTTGTATTACCTATTTACAGAAGTAAAAAAGAAAGGAAGAGTAAACTGAAATATAAAGAAGCTCCTTCAATTATGAAAATGTTATAACTTATCAAGTATTACTTAAAACTCGCATATTAAATAAGTATTACATATTTTAATGACGAGTCATTAGAACTTTGAGTATTTGATGATAATTAATACGATAGAGAGCTTTCTAAAATATGGCAATGAAAATCAAAGATTATTTCAACTTAGGACGATGTGTAGTATGCTCAAAGAATTCGGTGACTGCAGCCGTTGCTGACGACGAAAGTAACTAACTTAAAACCCCTTGAAATGGATTTTCGAAACCCTCATCTAGCTGGCCAGATTGGTTTTGTTCATGATATAACAGTACCACATGCGCAGCTGTTACCTTCTGCAGCTAGTTAGCTTTGTTCTGCGATGTAATAAAGATAGCTTTTCTTAAGCAGCGATGAACATTAACTTCTGTCAAAAATTAGGTAAAATACCAATGGAAACTTCGGAAATGCTAAGCAAGGAGTATGGTGAATCTACCATAGCAAGATCCAAAGTTTACGAATGGCATCAGCGTTTTAATGAGGTTCGATAATCCATTGAAGACGATAAACGTTTTGGATGACTGACTTCACGGAACGCGGAAAATGCTGCGTTGGTGTCTGAATGAGTTCGAAAAGATCGCCGTCAAACACTTGCACAAATCGCTGTAGATATACACTTCTCGAAGACGTCGTGTGAGGAAATCCATTCGACGTAAACAACCTCATTTCTGGCAGAGTGACTATTAGTATATTCTGCATGACAACGCACCAGCGCATCGATCCCAATAGGTAAAAGGTACGTTAGTGCCAAAACTCGCACTAGCATGCTTCCATACCCTCCCTTTATCCCCCACACTTAACCCCGTATTATTTTTACTAGTTACCATCAATGAAAAAACATTTACAAAGACGAAGTTTTTTTTTGTCATCAGATGAGGTGAAAGGAACATCGCAGGAAGCCTTATGGGAGGTTGCAAAATATGTCTTCCAGCTGTGCTTCCAGAAGTTATACGAACTCTGGCAGAAATGTATCGTCACACAAGGGGACTACGTGGAAGGTGGATGTGCTTAGGTGCTCTAAACTATTCATGATGGTAAGGTTTTCTACACATTGTCCTCGAACTACGTAAATGTCTTTTTCGTATGTTAATGATTGTGGTCATAAAGCTTCCTTTCGACAATTTGCAGAACATTAGAGCACCGCTGTTGCTTTGCCATTATGTACTCCAGTGATTCGCCAACTTCTTCTACACCGTAGTTTATGTTCAAGAGGTACTTTTTACAATATTCGTATCAAGTTAAGGCATCAGCAATTTGGATTTCGACTACCTCTTTGAAATAAGTTAATGAAGTGTCACTAGCAACCAGGATTTTAGATTAATCCCTTTTTAAAGTATGGTATTAAGCAGGGTTGCTTTGCCACTTAGGCACGCTAGGAACGTGCCTAGGGTGCAAAAGATTTTAGAGCGGAAAAATTTAGAGGGTGAAAAAAGAAAAAAAATTAAATTAAAACGAAAATGTGCTACCACCTAGTGAGTCATGAGAGAAACATTTCTACCTTTTAAAGGAATTAAATACTAAAATTAGATCTGCTATAGAAAAAGAAAAACTTAATGGTTTAATGTTGCTGTGCACTCAAAATGATATTAGAATGGCAATTAATTACACTTTGATGTCGTTGATGATTTTCTAAAGATCAAAGCTGGTAGAAAACTTTTGTTGTGCAATTGCAATGACAGTGACTCAACAAGGAATAAAGATGTCTAAAGGTATAAAATAGTTAACAAGTTCGAAAACATTTCATATAAAATGTATACTTTAGACCAGCGGCTCTTAAACTTTAGATCACCGTGGTCACCTTTTATGTATCAGCCTGACATCACGGACCCCAATTGTTTGGAGATATCTCCTAACACATGACTGGATGATTTCAATGCAATCGTTATCGTATTGGAAAATTATGAATTCAATTCTTAATCATTGCCTATGAGTTTCTGATATTTTTGAAAATATTACGTTGTAGTAATTTTTATGTAAATGCAAACAATAAAAAAAAACTGAATTAATATTATTTATCGAAATAAATATTCCTACTGAATTTTTTCAGTAGGGGCAAATTAGTGATCTAGTCTAGGATGACATATATTTCAATTTATTCACGATGTCTTTCAAAATCTGCAAAAGAGAAATCTTAAAATGAAATAAGAGACCTTCATGAGCACCCCCTAGAAAAGCGCGATACCCCTGGGGTCCGAGGTCCACAGTTTAAAAACCACCACTTTACACTGTAGTTGCAAACGAGTTCATTAATTTACTGTACTAATTTACAAAAAAGTGTGTGGGTGTTCCGTGAAGGCACAAGGTAAAAAATGAAACTATGGGAAGGATAATGGCTAAAGTATGTCATTATCCTTTCCTTACGGCTGTGGGTCGTCAATCCAGAACACAGCTCTCCAAACAATAAAAACAAAGGAAGTGAAAAGAGTAAGAGAGTTAAGGGAAAATCTCTCCCGAACCAAAATTGACAAGGTAAAACCTGAAGGAGGAGGAGGGGTTACTCTGGAAATAGGAAGGGGTAACAATCTGAAGTGACTAGGGCACCGGGAAGGTTAAAAACGGCCTTTACCTCCATGATTGTCAGTTGGAAAAAGCACTCACGATCAGACGCTTGTGTAGGTGTCTTCCAAATGTGCTTCTATCCTGTGAAAAGTGATTCGTCCGACTATATTACTCTCTTCAATTTATCAATCAACCAAGTTTTGAGAACGTGAGACCACTGTATACTACGTTTGAAATTTATATCTGTGACAAATATGAATTGCTTCTCAGCCTTAAATGCTGTGTTTATGAAGGCTCCTACTAATTGTGTAATCATTGACATTGGATATTCCACATGCGGATTGCACTCTGAGGTTACTTTTGCTGCAGTTCACCTTTTAAACATTAAAATCCGCTTCAATACCGGTCGGTCTCCTTCAATAGGCTTCTCTTTCCGTCAACTATTTTGATTTGTAAAGCTTGTCTTGCCACTCGGTGTATATGCTATCAAGATTTTAGACAACACATAGACAACATGAAACGCCTAAAAGTTGGGATGTTCCTGTCCCATTTGCTCCACCGAGATGGGCTTCTATAATTTTGCCTCTTTGAAAATCTGAGACATACGACATTTTGTAAGAAATCCAAGATTTACAGAACTTTAATAAAAGTACCACATACTACCAGAATATGTACATTTCTATTTATAAAAAATTATATTTTTTTAAGAAACAAAAAAAAAACATTCATTTATAGTTAATCAAACGTGTAACTTAATCTTTTAGTCACCAAATAAGGAAATGGGATGTGAAATTGGTAGCCAGATGCGAGATGGGATCTGAAAATGGTAAACCGTTAATCCTGGAGCAAAACAATTCAATTATTATAGTCATCGGTCCTGGACAAGTTGAATTAATCTGACCTCTTAAAGTGCGTAAGAACTAAGTTCAAAGATTCCGTTACGTACAAGTGGAGCTTATAAAAAGATGTTAAGAAACTAGTAACTATTATTCTATTTTCATACTTATGAGCCCAATAAAAATATCACTTTCATTCAAAAAATGTTTTCAATTTTTTGATAACCACTTATATATATTTCTCTTTAAATAACTACGTTAAGAAAGGTCACTATGATATATTCCCCATCCCCTCTCCCTTCCTTTTTTGCAGCTTTATAAAAACATCAGTTTTATAATTAATGTTAAACTTGCTCCGCACCAACAATAAAAGTAATTTATAAAATAAATATTCAAACAATTTAGCTCAGATGGTATACTTCCAAGAAAAATTATAGTTTAAAAAAAATAAAAAACACGTTTTTATAGTGAATCCAACTAAAAAGTAAAAAATATTTCTTAATATAAGAAAGATATGATTAAGAGAAAATTAATGGAATTGGGGTAAATACGGTGGGTGCTCTATATTAATTGCGTAATTTCGTACTAGTTCTATTCCGAAATGCTGAGTTAGTGTAAAAATGTAGTAAAAAGCAATCCACGCGCTTTTACCCCAATGACATTAGTTTTCTCGTTAATCATTTTATTCTGATAATAAGAATTATTTTTTTTACTTTTTAGTTCGACTCACAATATTAAGCGTGTTTTTGAGGGTTTTTTTTTTTAAACTATAATTTATTTTTCATTTTTTTAGTTAGATCTACAATAAAAGCGAGTTGTTTTAGTTTCCAAACTAGTCTTTACTCATTGTAGAATTTATCCTTGAGTTTGATGTTTGGCGCTGAAATTATGTAGATGCTGGAATTAGTATTGTTCTTCAATGGATATTAATTAACGGGTCTGAAGGGTAATATTCTCTCCGTTTACGGATCTCGGATGAGTCCCGTATCGTTATATTTCTAAGATCCTGTCTCTATAGATACAGGTCAAACTAATAAAAGTGTGTTAAGAAGAAATATTAAGTGTCAATCGTATTATCGCCTTTTAAACGTATTGCTATAATGTCAGTTCGTATCATCACTTCTAAACGTATTGCTTTATGAAAATAAAAAATATTTATCAGTTGAAACATAAACTATTTTTTTTCACATGCACGAGTCTTTTTTTTTTTATTTCCATTCTTATAAAAACTAGACAATTGCTTATGTTATGGTAAGAAATTGCTGAAGCACACCCACCCTACCCTTTCTCACATAAAGAACACTTTTTTGTTTGTATTATTTCAATTAACCTCAATTGTATTCGTTTTAGGGTTGCACCTTAATCTTTTAGTCGCTGAATCTGGAATTAGTCAACAAATCTGGAAATGGTATATGCAATACGTTGCCAAATCTATAAGTGTTATGTGGAATTAGTCATCAAATCTGGAAGTGGTATATTGAATTAGTCGCCAAATCTGATTAATCGTTATTCCTGATCAGGACAATGGAACAAAATTATGAAACTATTGTTTTGTCATTGGTCCTTGACAAGTGTGCAAAATTTGGAATTAAACTGACCTTTTAAAGTGGGTAAAAATTAAATTCAATGATTCCGTTACATTCAAGTGAAACTTATAAAAGCGTGTTAAAAGGGTCATCAACTGTGTGTAATAGAGGAACATTTGTTAGGAATTCCATTTAAACTCTTTTCTCTTCCTTATAGATTCAGTATGATATTTACTTCAAAAACCAACTATACAGCAAAGGAATCACCGAAGAAAAATAAAAGAATACTATTTTTTTTACCCTGTAATTGATACCCCCGAAATACAAACCACACAAAAAGAAGACTAATAAAGATAAAAAGGTAAAAAAAGTAATAAGTAAGACAAATAACCTTAACCACACAGAATTCATCTTCGAGTTTCTCTCTCTTCTGGTTCGAATTCTTTCTTCCTTTTTGTACACATCGTCACTTCTGTAAGTTGACTTCTTTTCATTTTTTCTAATCAATGATGCTTTTATTCTTTTGGACTGAGTCTTTCAGTAAATGTGTGTACTTGTTCTTTGTATCTTATGTTGTGGCAACTAAGATAAACTAGAGGGGTTTCGTTACATTGTTCTGTCAAAGTTCGACGAAGGAGCTGGAGTTCTATTAATTGCCATCTTGAAAAATGTATGTATAGAAATATGTAAGTGAATTGGATAAGTAGAAAAATTATCTAAATTCGGTAATTTAATTCAAATGGATGGATTTCATTTCACTGAACTTTTTATAGGATATAATTATATGCATTTCTAGCTCGTGAAGATCTTGAAAGAAATAAAAATATTTAATTGTGAGAAATTAGCTGCTATACAAATTACAATCTTTAATATTTTTTTTAAAATTTAGTTTCTAAAATGAAGATTATTTTTTAAACAGAAAAAAAGGCTTATACAGTAAAAATTGCTTAATACGAAACTGAGGGAACTGGAATATTTATCGTGTAAATGGATATTGCAAAAACAAAAACAAATATATTTCACAAAATTAAGTTTATAAGTTTATTAGAGCTTAGATATGTATATACGAATGTATTTAAAATAATCAATGAAACAAAAACATTCATAAGAACTTACTAAAATGTAATACAGAATTTGCTCAAGTTTTTTAAAAAAAAAAACATTTATTGAGCTTTTGGAAAATAATCTGATATTTTTCTTTGCATGGTCGTTTTTAGTATCAAATTTTTTGATGTTGTCCAATTTGTTATTAATTTCCCCAATAGAATGTGAGTCTAAAGAAATGCGAATACTTTTTTGTGAAATTCCTCATTTCGGATGTTTTTGTGGGGTTTTTGTGGGAGTAGGGAGAATGAATGTATCTCAGATAAGCAAAACATGCTCTTGTCACAGGCTATTCTGAAGATATTTCAAAGCAAAGTTGTCCTCTTTTCTGGAAACGCGTGAAAACTACCTCTCTTTCATTTCACATCCCTCTTGAATATCTCCCACAGGACTGGGGTTTTCAGTATTTTGTTGATTCTCAAAAAGGAAACTTTTTCGTGTTAAGCGATTTTCTTTTCGTGTTAAGAGTAAAATTGCATAAATTACATAGTAATTTGTAAGGACTGTTATATTATTTTATGTTAACCAATATTTCGTCTTAAATGGTTCACACAAAACAAATTTTACTACATTTACAATTTAGTGTAAATATAAATATTTCTATGTTTACTCCCTTAAACACCACTCATCGGGTGTAGGGGTTAGTGATGGTGACTGCTGTACCGTAAGGCGTGGGTTAAAATCCCAGAAAAGCATGGATGTTTGTAAATGTATAGCACACACACACACACACACACATGTACTGCATGGAGGCAGTCTCACTACTATTGGTCAAGCCATTTTTATTTGTGGTGTGCCAAACTAACCTACTAATATGATCCAAGAAACCACACAGTATCAAATATTTGAAAATATTCAAGTTGCACGGTTACAGCATGCAGAGTTAAGAAAAAGAGGTCAAGATTACATATTTAGTTTTATTAAATATTAATTATATGTACATTATTTAAAGATAAGTTAAAAATTATATTTATCTTTAAATAACTTACAAATTAAATTATAACTAGTACACTGCTGGCCATCGTAAACGCAACATTCTGAAGGAAGCACGCAAATAACATAAAATTTGAAACATGCATTAGCGGAGGTGAGATATGCAAATGATGAGAATTGCAGCGCAGACACACATCACGCACGCCTGTGGCACCACCCCAAAGCGCTATTTAAGACTTGGAGATTTTGACGATTTCAAGTTCGGCAATTGTGTTTTTCTCTTGTGGTTTTTTCAAAAAATGATCAGTCATGTCTCGAAGAAAACAGCGATCAGCTTTTGATCAAGTATCTGAGTTCGAGAGAGGAAGGATAGTGGAATACCGAAATTGTGAATTACCTTTCAGGGAAATCGGTAGTCGTGTTGGACGAAACCAAACAACTGTAATGCGGGTATGTGGCCGTTGGACACAGGAGGGTACGACGTACCGACGTGGTCGATCGCATCCACCTCAGTGCACCACTTCACGTGAAGACAGGCAAATTGTGTGAATGGCAGCGACGGATCGCTCAGTCACATCACGAACCATAGCACAGCACATTGAGTCTGTAACGCATCATTCAGTGTATGCGCGTACCATTCAACGCCGTTTACAGCAGAGTGGTCTGTCCGCAAGTGTCCATTGCTTGGTCTAATCCTCGACGCAGAACCACAGACGTCTCCACCACCAATGGTGCTATGAAAGAAGGATGTGGGTGGCAGAATGGAATGAAGTTGTCTTTACTGACGAGTCACGCATCTGTCTGCAACCCCACGATGGTCGGATTCGAGTCTGGAGACACCGTGGAGAGAGGATGCTGAACGTGCACCACCACACTAGTCCTGCACCGGGTATTATGGTATGGGCGGTATTGTATATCACTCTCGCACTCCTCTAGTACGCATTGCCGGCACTTTAAACAGCCAGCGCTACATCTCCGAGTGTTGGAGCCAGTTGTCCTTCCTTACCTTCAGGGCTTGGCCACAGCCATCTTTCAACAGGATAATGCGCGACCACACGTGGTACGCATTGTTAAAGGTTCTTCGTCAATCACCAGATTGAATGCTTCCCTTGCCGGCTCGCTCTCCGGATCTTTCACCGATGGAAAACATGTGGTCCATGGTTGCTCAACGATTGACCCAGATTACACCCCACAGCTTCTACACCACATCAACATGTGGCAACGTTGGAAGCTGCTTGGTCTGTGTACCCAAGAACACATCCAAAGTCTCTTTGAATCAAGGCCGAGGCATGTGGCAGCGGTGATCTCCAACAATGGCGGCTACTCTGGCTACTGATTCTGGCAGGAACCACATTTCACAGAAGTCTATAAATTGAATCATTTGATACTTGGTCAACACGTTATCTACAAAATAAATTTTGTTGCGCTATCTCTGTACTTTCTTGGTGTTGCATTTACGGTGGCCAGTAGTGTAAATACTAGAACATATAAAACAAGAGTAAAATGTAGAATAGAAATAGATTATTTTCTAAATTAAGTTACTTTTCTCAAACTCCTCAATGATTAACGAAATTCAGCAATTCTTTCAAGGAATAATTAATCTAATTAATACATTGTAACATTATTTTAACAAGAGTTTTCTAAAAGACCACTTACCCCAGTTCAACCAGATTTTTTTCGTAATTTATTTCTTCACCTCCTTCATTTGTTAAAAATATAATAATTATAAAAGTACAGTTCTAATGAATCGATCAAACTATGTTCTGAGTTTGAATTTTTAATTTCGTACAGCTGCCATGCTTAATTTTTTCTTCATTTTCTATGCATAATATTAAGTTCTTTCATTACGTAAGATAGTTATAATAATCTAGTTAAACGTAATTAGATTCGAAATTTTTTATACTACTCTTACCAATCTAAAGTGTATTTTACTCGTATAAACGCATGTCCATAATTAAGATCACAAACAAAAATCTAGAAAAACTCATTAACTATCCGCTGTGTTGCTACGAAGTTTGGCACAAGACGTATTACTAAGTGAGAAAGAATACAGTATCATAATTATATAGAAAAGATTTTAATATGGAATTAAATACAGGATATATCAAAAAATTCGAAATCATGAATCAGAGATAAAGCATTTAACTCTTTAAAAAAAGGTCTACTTTGAAGTGGGACCACAGTGCACCGTCTACAAGCTTCATAATGAGCTGCCATACAGTTTATGAGAGTGTAAATAAATATTTGTGGCAGCAAAGTCCATTCTTCTAAAAGCACGACTTTTGACTCCTAGAGGGTCCTAGGAGAGAGGCTACGCTGAGAAATAACTTTCCCTAGACTATCCAAATACCTTCAATAGGATTGAGATCCCGACACCTTAGAGATCCAATTCACATGGCGAATATCCCCTACCTAATGAAATTCTTCCCATGTGAGTTCTGTGTGGCCGTGCATTTTCGTCCATAAAATGTACTCCGGGCCCATTACACAATTAAAAATCACAATTAGGCTTACAGGATCTCATCTATATATCTATATGTGTTGAAAGTACTCGCATCGAAACGTACAGGAGTGAAGTCTGCTCAACATTATGCCGCCACACACAAGGATATCTTTGCCATGATATCTGTCAATTTTGTTTGTTTTTGTTATGCAGAGGGAAGAAAGGGAGCTCTATTTTCGTTTCAGATGAAGACTCGACGATAATCACTTTGTCTGGAGAATTGTGAATGGTCACTGAAAAAAACACGCCCCAATTCTGGTGTTACCCACGACTGATGTTTTCGGCTCCTTAATATCCGGTCTTTCCTCTGGATACATTTAAAGGGATGCGATAGACTGGATGCCATATGTAAAGACCAGTCTCTGCAAGATGGCAGTACACCGTTTGCCAGGAAATTCTTCCAGACACAGCAGCAAGATCCCGGGCAAACTAAGGTGCCGTTGTCCGATATATCGTCGAGCACTTAATACCAAGTAACGATCCTGTGCAGATGCCGATGCTCTTAAGTGACTTCGATCGACTTCCCTAGTGACAGTATCCTTTTTTTGGAATTGATTCCACAACCAGGAACCACTTTCCGGCCACTTGTAACCGTCGAGCCAATTCCACTTGAGACTATCTGCTTCAAGCCTGTCAACGGCTCTCCAATTCAAAGAATAATTTAACGATTACGAGAATTCATCCTCAGTGCTACCAGACTAACTTGTTTATTTTAATGCAATATTCACAAAACTGCAGGAAAAAGTCTCATAGGCTTAAACGGTCACAATCCAGTAATTCTGCAAAAACTAATGCTAAACAACATCTTTTCGTAAACTGAAATCTGATATTGTTCTACCCATTCATCAAAGTATATAAAATACAAATTCTGCCAATTTTTCTGAGGACATTCTAAAATTATGACGAAAAACATGTTTGTGACCTAAATTTTGGACATGGTGTGTAAAGATTAGCCTTTGTCCACCTGCTTCGCCGGGTGTATGATATTGTATAATTATATTAACTTTTTATATATAAGTTACTGACATCTAAGTTCTAGCTCTAAGCTTTTTATTGTGTTGAAGTTCATTCCTATAGATTTCACCTCTTGACTGAAAAAAAGCTTAGAACATGCATTTCTAAAAAGAAATATATTTTATGTTCTTGTAGCCTCCCTCACCCGGAACAGTTTTATGCAAAAACCGGTTTCATTGGATCTCTATATATTTTTTTAAAAAAATGCTTATCAAATATTCAATTTATAAGCCTAGTAGATAAAAAGGTGTGAATTCCATACATCTGTACTATCTCCTTAATACTTAACTCAGGGCCATGGCAGCTTAGTGGTTAGAGCATCAACCTCCAAACCGGAGGGAATGGGTTCGATGCCCGATGCCACCAAATACCACCGAGTACACATGGAGTACGTGCTCGTTAAATCAGTGGGTCCGAAAGTCTTATGGGCGTTCGCAGCAGAAACCACGAGTTCAGGGGCTGGAGAATATTTCCCTCCCTCCAGTCCTATGCTTAAATTGTGGAGGTGCAGATAGGTGGTGTAGCCATCTATCGTTAAAAGTCCAACCTGTCTCACAGGCTCTGGCAACTTCCATTCCTTCTCCTCGGGAAGGACACCACAACAACAACAGTAACAATATTTAACTCGAAAGTCGAATTCCGTAAAACCTATTGTTAGTAAATTTCTACTCAACAACGTAAGATAACTCCAAACTTTTTAAGTCTATAGGTCTAATAGCTCAAAAGAAGAGATTCTTTAAATTTTACTACACCTTCCCCCTCCAATCTTTGGGAGTCTATTTTCATAAAATACATTCTTAGTGGATCTCTACTCAACAAAAGAAACATACCTGCCACCGATCATGTCTCGTGATGAGGGAGTCGCTTCTGTCCTGTAAGTATTGAAGTGATTGCTTTAAAAAATTTTGGAACACAACCTGAAATCTACAAAAGCTAGATATTTTAACCAATGTTACTATCAAGTATATACTTTAATTTGCTATAAAATTATTATTAATAATACTAAAAGAAGAATAATTTTTTGTTATATAATTATACTAAAGCTCTTTCGGCTACCAGTTCTTTTGAAAATTCCCGTGAACATAATATAAATTTTAATAAACCCCTACCCAAAGGTGTAACGGAGAATATTTGGGCCCTCTGCAAACGTCAGGTGTTGGGCCCCTAAATTGGATTTTACAAAGGGTAGGTAGGTGCTTGGCAGCAGTCAAACTTTCGGTCCCCTCTAACCTTGCCCTCTCACGTAGGGGGAGGGGGGTGCATGGTGTATTTTGTTCTTTTGTCTCTACATCATTTTGCCAAATCTAGATGTTTGCATATATATAGTTGGCAACTAAGTAATTGAGGATTTTACACATAGATGGCTTCAGTTGAATTTTTAGGTTTGCAGACGTAGTACAAATGTAAAACACATTTTGTTATTTGATAGTTGACAATTAGCTGTCAATCAGTAAAAAAAGTTTTTTGATCGGTTGCGTAGTTTTCGTTTGGCGTTCGTTGAAAAATGGAAAATCAAAAGGAACATTTTCGTCATATTTTACTTTTTTATTTCGGCAAAGGGAAAAACGCATCGCAAGCTCATAAAAAGTTATGTACTGTTTATGGTGACGAAGCCTTAAAAGAATGGCAGTGTCAAAATTGGTTTGCCAAATTTCGTTCTGGTGATTTTTCACTCAAAGATGAAAAACGCTCTGGTCGTCAGTTGAAGTAGATGACGACCTAATCAGAGCAATAATCGATTCGGATCATCACAGTACAACACGTGAGATTCCAGAGAAGCTTCACGTATCACATACATGCATTGAAAATTACTTAAAACAACTTGGCTATATTCAAAAACTCGATACATGGGTTCCTCACGGACTGAAAGAAACGCATTTACCGCAACGCTTTAACAGCTGCGATTTGCTAAACAAACGTAATGAAAATGGTCCATTTTTAAAACAACTGATAACTGGCGATGAAAAATGGGTTGTTTACAACAATATCAAGCGGAAAAGATCGTGGAGCAGGCCAGGTGAACCAACTCAAACAACATCAAAAGCTGATATTCATCAAAAGAAGGATTTTGTTATCAGTTTTGGTGGGATTACAAAGAAATTGTCTACTTTGAACTCTTACCACCCAACCGAACGATCAATTATGATGTCTCTACATTGAACAACTAACGAAATTAAACAAAGCAGTTGAAGAAAAGCGGCCCGAATCGGCAAATCGAAAAGGTGTTGTATTCCATCATGACAATGCAAGGCCACACACATCTTTGGTCACTCGGCAAAAATTATTGGAGCTTGGTTGAGATGTTTTGCCACATCCACCAAATAGTCCTGACCTTGCACCATCTGATTACTTTTTGTTTCGATCTTCGAGTACTATGAAGTGGTATGACCGCAAACCAACATAAATACTTTTTATACTATAATACATAACAGTAACTCAGTGCTTCTCAAACTTTCAATATTTGCGAACCCAACATTCCATCATAATTTTCATCATGCCACATTTTATACAATAGCAATGTATTGAATTCAATAATACTATACTTTGACGCTAGCTTCTGTATGACTTATATCCCTTAAGTGCCACTGGGTTTTATATACATCTCGCTAAACCAAAGCGTTATATTCCCGGAGACGTACTCGTATGTATACGTCTTTCCGATGTACGACATTTTCTGTGCACTGCTATCCATAAAATTATTCCGAAGAATTTGGATAGCAATAAAAGGACCTTGACAGGGTTTGTGACGGATTTGCTTATTTCAAAAGATTTACTTATTTTTATTCATTTCCTCTTCCTCCCTCCCCCAATATTACATACGCCAGCCTACGTAGAAAACGGTGGCATAGGGGCGTAAATCGCGTAACTTTTAAGGGGACATGTTACGATTTAAACAAAAATTTTTAAACCGCGGTTAGTCACGCCTGTTTTTGCTACCGTCTTTACTCGTGGGGTGTAGAAAACACGCCAAACATTTAACACGCGTATTTAAATATGAAAAAAATTTTAGTTAATTATGATACATTTTTATAAAGTACAAGTTGTTTTTTGTATTATGTAAATAAAATTATTAAATTTATTACATAAAAGTGAGACTAACATTAATTTAAACTAAGCCTACAAAATTTTCATTTCAAAATACATTAACTTTATATTATTGCCGGGTTGTGTGTAGAGAACAGCCCGCGCAAGTAATAGCGGGTTAATTTAAGGATTTTCAAAAACTTTTTGGTTGCCTTGTGTGTATACTATGTAAAACAGATTTTGTGCTCAAAATTTCTTAAAAAGCTAGGCATTTTTAGTTTTTTAAGGAAAAAACTTCAAATTTGTGAAGGGACTTTAAAAGGCAACGTACACAAAACCTACACACAAAACCAACGTACACAAAACCAACGTACACACTTCCTACAAAAAGTTACGTACATAAATGAAATTTAATTTACAAGAACATCAAACTATGCATAATAAAAGTTTGTATGGGTTTTGGGATAACATGATTGGTGTTTGTACAATACTTCTTTTTATGAATGCGTATTGAAAATTCATTAAAAAATTTACAAAATTTGAGTTTAATTATTTTTAAAAAAATAAATATTGCTTTGATTCAAAAATGCATACCACCTTTTATTACATGTACCATTATCAATACGTAAAAAAAATTCAAAGCATTAGGCACAATGGAATAAAGCCTTAGCATTTTAAATGAAGACAAACTCGTTATTTTAACTTTCCGTGATAAGTAAGTTTAAAGTTTTGATTTGCCATAGGGATATGAATAAAAACGAATGCTAAAGCTGTCATAATTCTGTTTTTTTTAAGTTTAGAGCTTTCAAATTTTGTAAGGTTATAGAAATGTATATAAAAAATAATTTAAGCTAAAAAAATTAAATTTGATTTTTTGACCGATTTTTGTGAATTGAATCGTACTGTGTCCCCTTAATCAGCTGTAAAATATTACATATAAACCGTAAAAATTATGAATATAAGAGTTAATTTTTGTATATAATTTTATTTATTAGTAATTTTTTAAAAAATAATCTTTTGTTTTCGACTTCTCAACATGTTCAAGGTCCCCTAGGAGTTACGATATTCCCAGTTTGAGAAAGTCTACAGTAACTCTTTAATTTTGAAACCTTTCAATGACTCGAATTCAGGATGTAAAACTGACGACTGTAGATAAAAATCATCGTTTATTTTAAAAGCGTAGTTAAAAATTAATTTTAATAAGCTTGTAAGATGGAATGCAAAGGATCACAATTTTTAAATAACCAAAGATGACAAATTCTCTTTCCTTTTTTTTTTTTAACTTAAGGATCGGAATGAATGAGTGCTGGTTTTCATAACTTCGTACTATAAAGTAATTCGAGGGCGTGGTGACGAACCTGGTAATTTCCAATCGCAATCAAATTACGAGGATGACGTATGAGCTGGTACCAAACTACCACAACACATCAACGTTAGGACTTTGAGACATTACAGATTTAACCTGTTTCAGTACAGTGGGTCTTCGGTTTCACCAGAGTTCGAACTTACTACACGCCAACTATAAACTCTTGACCACTATGTTTTGAAATCAGAGATGGAAAGTGTAAGTATTTTTTTCTTTTTAATAACTATAACTGAAGCAAGTGAGTCTCACACACTAATTTTTTTTACATTTGCTGGTCGGCTTGAACAGGTTACTGCCCCTTCCATGCTTGATGTAATTTTAATTTTTTTTCTTTTGTATCATTATTCTTTTTGTTTCTGTTTTTTTTCGGGGGGGGGGATATCACTTTTGCAAAATCATAATTAACGATTAATTATACTTTTAAGATTTTAATTTCAAAAATAAATTAAATTGTAAGGAGCTATTGCTCATTTTTTTCCTTTTAGTAGAATATCAGTTATAAAAAGTCAACAAGGAAAACCAAAGCTGAAAAATGCATCAATTATTACCCTTCTTTTTAGCGCGTTTTTCACTTAGTGTAAAACTTAGTGTAAAGCGCTTTTAGGACGCAATATTCGTCTTCGTCTTCGTCCTCGTCTTCGTTCTATATTTTGTCGTATCTTTTTCTCAGCCAATAAGCAACCGATTGACCTCGGGTTTTCGGCATTTGGTCGCATTTGTGCCCTAGATGAGCCGAATCATATTTAAATTTAATAATTTTTAATATAAAAAAAATTTTAAGTATAGTACTACTTTTGGTTTGTAAAAAGTTCATTAGTTGCATTATTGTAAAATACAACATGTGAAAAACGCGCTAAAATTACTTGGCCATGCCAATGATAGATATCTTGTTTCTTTTAAACAGCCAGCTGGGTGGCGTGGTTGGTTTGACGCTGGTCTTCTGCACTCAAGTTTGTGGGTTGGACCCCGGAACAAGTCGGTGGATTTTCTTGATGCAGAAAATTAATAGCGGCTATGTCGTATGGTTATACGCCATGTAAAAGATCCCTAGAGTGTCTGTTCAGCTTGAGGGGCTCTCGGCAAAATTAGATCCTAATACAGTTTCGAATAGTTCAACAGATTCAAGTGCCTCCCTCTGGGAGGAAACTGGGCGTGAAAATTACCTGCGGCGATTGATATCCGCCTCGATGGTGCCACACTAAAAAGATACCAGCTTCCTTGAGAATATACTAGGTCTGTAATGGTAAAACACCAATCCACAAATGTTTCTTTTAATAAATACTGTATTTATTGGAACATAAACAACGTATTACATATTTTTTGTCAAAAGTTATTGCTATTGAAAATCGGATTCAGCTTAAAATAGATGGTGGAAAAATCCACTGGATGGGAAATTGAACATGATACGAACTGTTAGAGTAATAACAGAGGTGTTAATGTATATAATTAATACCGATAAAATAATTAATTATTCACTTCTTGTGAATTGTTTTTTTTTTATTTCGTAAATTTTGGATGTCGATAAAGCATTTTACTCTATTTTTTAATTTATTTACAAAACCATGTACAGAATTTAGGATACGGCTTAGCTTCGAATAAATAAGGTATTTAAAAAAACTATTAAATTTCCGGGAAGAAAATATTAAATAATGTAATAATCTACATACTGAAGGCCATTGTCAGTTTTTCTTGTTAAAAAGTCAATTGTTGGTGCAAACAGTTGCTTGCTTAGCTTTTGAATCACATTAAGGGGACTGGTACGATTTACGCAATTTTTTTTTAATTTAAGGATTTTCAAAACTGTTTTGGTTCCCTCCTATTTGTGTATACTATGTAAAACAGTTTTGTGCTCAAAACTTCATAAAAAGCTAGTCATGTAATTTTTTAAGTAAAAAACTTAAAATTTAGGATGGGATTTCAAAATGCTACTCCTCCTACAAAAACTGACGTACACTCATGAAATTTGATTAACAAGTACGTCAAACTATGTTTAACAAATTGGGTATGGGTTTTACGATAACATGATTGGTATTTGTACAATACTTTTTTTAAGAAAGCTAATTGAAAATTCCTTAAGAAATGTATAAATTCTGAATTCTATTATTTTTAAAAAAATAAGTATTGCTTTGTTTCAAAAATGCATACCAACTTTTGTTACACGAACTATTAGCAATAGGTAAAAAAAGTTCAAGCATTAGGTACAGTATAGACAAAAAACCTTACATTTTAAATGAAGACGTACTAGTTATTTTATCTTTCTCTGAGATAAGTCAGTTTAAAGTTTTGATTTGCTGTAGGAATGTGAATAAAAACGACCGTAAAAGCTATAATAAGTTTGCGTTCTTTAAGTTTAGAGCTTTCAAATTTTGTGAGGTTATAGAAAGTTATATAAAGAATAATTTAGGTTAAAAAAACTAATTTGATTTTTAGACCGATTTTTGTCAATTGAATCTTACTGTGTCCTCTTAATTTAAACCTCTCAATATATTATTAATTAATCCGAATTTGTTTCCACAGATATCAGAAAGGCACTTAAAAGAAGTGATCTGTGAAAAAATAGAAATATTTTATCACTTCATACCGCAGCAGCTTAAAGTAAAATCCATAAAGGACATCACTATACCAAAATAGGCTAACATTGAGGTCCTTTTCTTATCTTTCTTACTGCTAAGAAATCTGTAAAACTTACATGAGCATTGTTATTAGCAAGAAACATATAACCGCTTCCGTAAAGTACACTGACGATAAAGATGCTTATTCATTTCATCCTTTCATGTCAAAAGTATTATCCATTGAAAGATACGGCAATCTCTTACCAAAAGTACTCTACTTGGGGGAAAAAGAAAAGAAATCAAATACAAATATGTGTTTTTGTTCATATTTGACTTGAAAGGTTATTTGCTAGTGCTTTCACACAAACAGAAGTGCTTTCAACTTCTTTTCTCTCTTTTCCCCATCGACATTTCTCTTCCTACAAATAGCATTTACCTTTTTGACAGCAAAATAGGTTTTTAGATTTGAAAAAGTACGTTTTAGAACAGATGAAGAATAATTTTTTGTAACAGAGGATCAACATAACATGTACTACTTATAAAATTTCTCAATTTCATTTGTTTAAAAATGCTTTTAAGTTTTTTTAATTATATAGTTTCTTAATTTTTTTTTTGTGACGTACAATAAATCGGTAAGAAAATGTATTTCTTATATGTTTCTGATATAACTTCTTTTCATATGTTTGGAATTTAGTCGATAAAAACTGTTTCCAACTTTCAGAGAAAATATTCGTTACACTAAAAGATATACCCGTATTGTTGATTGATTTATAATCATAAATTTCCGTATGAGAGAAAAATATATTTGCAATTCAAAATATCAGACAAATTTACAAACTCAAGTTTTGATAACTTAAAAGCTAGTAAAACCACTTGCATTTCAATTGTAATAAATTGCAGAAGGATTTACGAAGTTAGATTTCTGATTAAATTATGGATAAAAGTATTACTCGCTGGGATCCACATAATATGTATCTCAATGAAGAAAGTATTCAAACCGTTTGAAATATTCACCGGACGTATTTTGAAACCAGGTATACAAATGCTTAGCATTTCAGTACAGACACTCGTCATGAACTCCAGGAACCTATAAAGGGAAAAGAAAAATGTCATTTGAAATACTGGAATTGCCTTTCCTCGTGGATTGTTGTGTTTTAGTACATTCCTTGCTTCACGAAGTATCCCATTCCTCGTCCATTCTAAATTCTACAAAGGAAAAATTGCAGCCCATGGTGAATCCTAATTATCCTTCAAAGAAAGTGATTGAAGTTGAGCATAACCAAGCAACACAGTGTTCTGTGCCTGAAATCAATGAATTCGAGAGGGAAGGACTAATCGGCAGGATCAACTTCAACTTATCATTACACGTGACAACAGACATGCTGTGCATTTGGCACTGATGTATCCATCTTACATATCTGGAACGAAATCACAGAAAATAAGGTTTGTCACACAACATTCGATGTATAATTTCATGTACATTCATCATCCTTGGGAATAAATCAAGTATTATTTTTTCTATAAATAAGTTGTTATTACTAACAAAATCAAAGCTTTCAAAAACATTTGTAACTTACACACATTAGATATGAAGTACTCATTCCAGTAACCCTTTAAGCACCACCATCGTATATATGTCTCGCTCAAACGATGCGTTAAATGCCCAGGACGTGTATACACGTCTTTACGAAATGCGATATTTTTTTCGCGATGCTATCAGTATTCCGAAGGTTTTAAAATGCAAAAAAATGACATTTACAGTGTTTGCAAAGAATTTACTTATTTTAAAGAATAATTTGCTTATTTATGCCTTTTATTTCCCCCACCCTAATACAAAACATACGAACACCTACATAAAAAGCGGTGGCATTGGAGATCGAATACAGTAACTTTTAATTGATAGTTAAGAGATTTTAAAGTATAATACACGAGCACACGGGCGTTCTTGGAAATGAGCAAGGCCGATAGGCTTGCAAAGGCTGCAACCAAGCGCAAAATTGACTTTGCCTTTAAAATTCCTAAATCATTTTACAAGAAGATTATGAAAGAAAGAATGGTGAAGTCTTGGAACCAAGAATATCTTCTTTCAAATAAAGGGAGCATAACAAAGAAATTTTTCCCAACCATTAATAAGAGACTGGTCTGCCATCATTTTTATACCAATTACAAAATAACCCAATTTATAATTGGCTATGGAAACTTTAAAAGCTACTAAAACAAATTTAAATTAGTTCCGTCATTTTCCTCTGATTGTAATATTGGTGTCGAGGAAAATATAGAACATGTGCTACTTAATGGTTCAAAGTTTGAAAGAGAACAAAAGATCCTAAGACTGGATTTCAAGGGACTTAATATAAATTGGCCTACTGAATTTCACCAACTTCTTTCCACTGGAAGTGCTTTTAAAAAGTTCTGTGAATTTCTTGTAAATATTTGAAATCCTTCATAGCCACAAATGATTTTTTCCTTCATTCCTTTGTAACGTGTGATTAATACTGACTTCTGTGAGCCCCGTGGGATACTTTGAGGTGCACGGGTATTTTATAAATGTTTTCAATAAAAATTATTTTGAAAAAGTATAATCTATCTAAAACACCTTGAAATAAAAATAATTCAACACATGATACTTAAACACGATCTCTCTCTCTCTAGATGTTATCTCTTATTCACTCATTATTGATCTCTTTTCATATAGTTTATTCAAACAATATCTATATAAAATATCGCTAACGCAGAGCCAATGGCCCATACAGCCTTCTTCAATAATTTGTTCTTACATTCTCCAGAGTAAACAATAATACACACATTATAATTTAAATAGCATCATATAGTAACATACACCCACTTATGAACCCTTACACTCATACTTTTTTTTTCTGGAATGTAGTCTTCCATATGCATTTGTATGTATACTGTCATATAGACTTGTTTAGTTTCATGTAATCAGCAACAACTATTTTTTGTCTACATCTTTCATGAAATGTGTTTGTGTTTCCATGCAACTTTTGTTGCGGCGATAAAGACAAACATATAGATCTCGTTACTTAGTTCACTCATACTTAGCAAAACGAATCGGATAACTCAAAAACAAAAGAGGAGAAATACACATGGACTTCTTTTAGAAACTAGTTGTCAACTCAGTATGAAAGACGAGAATACACGTGGGTTTTAGTAGAGGTATGAAATTCGATTCCTGCACTCACACAGAGTAAAATCACAAAGAGAATGAGTTGCGTCAGAAAAAAAAAGTTGAATATGTTTCAAAACTCTATACAAGTAATGATATTATTATAGGTTATATCTTGGGAGGAAAACTAGCATTTTAATTCGCAAGAAAATGATTATTTTACTTAATTATAAAAGTACTTTTTAAAATAAGTTTTTTTCATATACAAATATAAACATAACTGAGATACTGATTACCTGTAATACAGCAGTGCTTCTCAAACTTTCAATATTTGCGACCTAATATTCAACCATAATTTTTATCGCAACCCCCATCCTCCATACAAATAACAATGTATTGAATTCAATAGTATTATACTTTGACACTAAAGCTACAATATGATTTTTCCTTAAGGGCCACTGGCATACATAAAGGTATCGCTCAGCCGAAGCGTTAATTGCCCTCGACGTATACATGTATTTCCGAAGTACGATATTTTTCGTGCACTGCTATCCATAAAATTATAACGAAGGCTTTGGAATGCAATAAAAGGACCTTGACCGTTTTTTGCGAAGAGAATTTACCTATTTCAGAGGATTTTCTTATTTATTCCTCCCTCCTCCCACGACTAACATCATATACGCTCGCCTACGAGGGAAAAGGTGATTTTGGAGAGCGAATCCAGGAACTTATAATTGGCAGTTAAGCGATTAGTTATAAACCGTAGAATTATCAAGATAACAGTTAATTTCTGTGTATAATTTTATATATGACAAGCTCATAGGACCACTGGTTATTATTACACTTGTTCTTAACTTAGTATTGTTAAATGACTTATAAAATGCTTTGTGAAATTCTGATACATTTGTAAGTGTGTTATATCAGTGTAATGTGCATTTTATTTTTTATTATGTCAAATTGTATTTTGTTTGTTTATTTTCAGTAAATTAATTTTTAAAATAATCTTTTGTTTTCAATATGCTCGTGCCCCCCTCGTAGAATTATCACGCCATCTAGGGAGACATGCCCTACAGTTTGAGAAACGCTATCATAAAGGAGTCATTCGTTTTGAAAAGCTTATAGTTTCAAAAGTATTACACATTCACAAATGAGAGACATATGAAAAGAGCCATGAACTCAGCAAGTTTATCCACCTTTTTCAAATGCTTGGTATGTGCCAATTTGGTGTCGTGACACGTGCCTAAACAAAAAATGAGCTCATTCCATACATTTTGTAGCATAATCATGCTAATTGTCTCCACTTGTAGCTTTGATGCGTTCTTTGAGACTAAGGATTGCGGTCGGAGGAGGGGGGTACCTAATTAAGTTCTTTAAAGTACCTCCATAAGAAGAAGTAGTTGTACGCTAAATTAGGGTATCCGTGAGGCCAAGGGAACACACTAGGACATTCTCACCTTTACACCCAATTCATCGACGCGGAAGTTCCTCGTTTAGGTAATCGGGAACTGGGATGTGGCAATAAGAGGTTGAGGGATGGAATAAGCAAAAAAATAATAATAAATAAATAAAATAATGAATTTCAGTTTTTATTATGTATTTATCTTTCATACATCTTTCATGTGTGTACGTGTAATACTTTGAAAAATATAGCCTTTTTTCAATACAAATGAATCATTTTTGCTAGCTCTGTATAAAGAAATTGTAAGAAAATAATTTTAAATAAAAATGCTTTTTGGCGCTTTCTTTTTAAGAGAGAGATTTTCCGAAAATGTTTTCTACATATTTGATATTAAAAATACATTTTTATGATGATATGCAAACTGTACTTTTCTTTTTCTTTTTTCAGGTCAGATTATTCATTTGAACATATTTGAAACAGCTCATTAAAAATGTGCCTGATTCTACCGTTTTTACATCATTTGATGGTTATATGGCTATGTTTAGATTTCAACATTGCATTAAAAATTATCCTGATGACTATCTATGATAAACGCGTGCGCCGAGATTTTTGACTATTTTAGTATGATCAGAACGACATCCATGTTGTTTTATCTCTCTTCTTCTCTTGACTTCCATCTCACAAGATGACTTTAAGATCCAATTATATTTCATGCAGCAATCTTCACTATTTCAAGAGACAAATCTTTGCAGCAAAAAAATTTCGAATTTGCAACTCTGCTTCAGTGGTGAGTGCGTTCGTGCGCAAGGTACGAAACTACTGTTCATTATTATTTCTCAACTTAAACAGTTTCGTTTATAACAAAAGCAATTATATGTTAAAGCAAAAAAATTTTAATGTTAACGAATTAAAATTAAAGGAAGAAATAAAATACGTAACATTCCACCTTTGAAAAGCAATTTAATTAATAGTAATCCAGTTAAAACTAATTACTTGGATGTATCATTGTTTATTAAGGACTATAAATTACATAGCAATATTTATGATAAAAGAGATGACTTTAATTTTAACATTCTTAAAGTGCCTTACTGGAATTCCAACCAATCTATATCAATATATAGAAATATTATTTTAAATTATATTTTTCGTAATAACGTCTTAGTTAGTGGTAAATTTAATATATATTTAAATCTTAATAACTTTATTAAACATTGTATAGAACACGAATAACCTCCAAAATTTATAAAAAATTACATAACAGTTAAACAAAAAAAGTAATTAGTTGCACAGTTTATCGATAGATGGCGCCTCTAGCTAAGTAAATTAACAATATTATATTTTATTAATAATTAATTGTATATGTCTGGGTGGTACTTTTACTTTCTATAAATTTTTAAACAAAATATGCAGTTTTTAATGTGTATATATATAGTATTAATGTTATTTTATCAAAACTTAATAATTTTATGCGTAACTGTTATTGTTCAGAGCCCGGGAATAGATTTGTATTCATGTGATAAGTCTTTATCTAATAGTTTTAACCTTGATTTTTAAAATATATTAGTAATTATTACAGGCTATAATATTCTCGTTTTACACTAATAGATTATGGTTTTATTTATAATAATAGTTAAATTTCTCTAGAAATGTCTTGCTTTCCCTATGGCCCAGAGTATTAGCAAATTCAGGTGAAGGTTGACTGGCCGAAAAACACTGTTTAATCCTGCAATCCTGGTTCCTAAGGCCAGGAATTTGCCCTAGTATTTCTGTAGCTAAATCTATTCTATCATGACTATAGCTATCTTAGGTATATAACTATTTATCGTATATTTTTATAATGTATATATATGTGTGTGTGTATATATATATACACACTGCTGGCCACCGTAAATGCAACACCCTGAAGGAAACACGCAAATAACATGAAATTTACAACGTGCATTAGCGGAGGTGAGATATGCAAATGATTAGAATTTCAGGGCAGACACACATCACACATGCCTGCGGCGCCACCTCAAAGCGCTATTTGAGGTTTGGAGATTTCGACGATTTCAAGTTCGGCAATTGTGTTTTCCTTGCGGTTTTTTATAAAAACGATCAGTAATGTCTCGTAGAAAAAAGATATCAGCTTTTAATCAAGTAATCGTGTTCGACAGAGGAAGGATAGTGGCCTACCGAGATTGTGGATTACATTTTTCAGGGAAATCGGTAGTGGAGTTGGACGAAACCAAACAACTATAATGCGAATATGTGACCGTTGGATGCAGGAGTGTACGACGGAAAGACGTTGTCGAACGCATCCACCTTCACGTGAGGATAGGCAAATTGATCGCACGGCACTGACGGATCACTAAGTCACATCACGAACCATAGCACAGCACATTGAGTCTGTTAAGCATCATTCAGTGTCTGCGCGTACCATTCGACGCCGTTTATAACAGAGTGGTCTGTCCGCAAGACGTCCATTGCTTGGTCTACCCTTGACGCAGAACCACAGACGTCTCCACCACCAATAAAGCGATGAAAGAAGGATGTGGGTGGCAGAATGGAATGAAGTTGTCTTTACTGACGAGTCACGCATCTGTCTGCAACACAACGATGGTCGGATTCGAGTCTGGAGACACCGTGGAGAAAGGATGCTGAACAGCTGCGTTATGCACAACCACACTGGTCCTGCACCGGGTATTATGGTATGGGGCGGTATGGGATATCATTCTCGCACTCCTCTAGTACGCATTGCCGGTACTTTAAACAGATTGCGCTGCATCTCCGAGGTCATGGAGCCAGTTGTCCTTCCTTGCTTTCAGGGCTTGGCCACATCCATATTTCAACAAGATAATGTGCTATCACAGGTGGCACGCATTGTCCAAAGGTTCTTCGTCAATCATCAGATTGAATTGCTTCCCTGACCGGCTCGCTCTCCGGATTTTTCGCCGATAAAAAACATGTGGCCCATGGTTGCTCAATGATTGACCTAGATTACATCCCCAGCTGCCACACCAGATCAACTTTGGCAACGTGTGGAAGGTCTGCTGTACCTCAAGAACACATCCAAAGTTTCTTTGAATCAAGGCCAAGGCGTGGGGCAGCGGTGATCTCCAACAATGGCGGCTACTGATTCTAGCAGGAATCACACTTCACAGAAGTCTGTAAATTTAATCATTTGATACTTTGTCAACATGTTATCTACAAAATAAATTCTGTTGTGTTATCTCTTGTCTTTCTTGGTGTTGCATTTTTGGTGGCCAGCAGTGTATATACATAAAGGAGAAAAGTGGCTCATACTCAATAATCAGGATGTATCCGGAAACTATTATTCTTACATATTTGAAGTTTAGCAGGCGCGTTTCTTTCATGGCATATGCTAAGAAAGGGTTTTGTGAAAATCGACAACTAAGGGGGTTTTCAAGATGTAAAGTGCCGTTATAGGAAAATATTCCTGTGTTTGTGAACTATTTAACCTATAGATATGAATCTTGGTACGTATATGTACCTTTAATAAATTAAAGATCTGCTTCAAAAGAGAGTTTGTAAAAATAGACACACAAGAGGTTGTTGTGAGGCATTATAAAAGATGTGTTATAAGTAAAAGATAATTCCACTTTTGTACAATTAAGCCTACTGTCTTCAAATTTGGCAGGCATGCTTCTTTCGTCCAGTAGATATCTGCTACAAAAGGTTTTTCGCAACAAAAAAAAACGAAAAACAAGGAGAGGTTGCGAGAGGTTAAAATGGCATTAGAGATAAATATTTCCGTTTTTGAACTATTATAATGAAATATACAGGCTATGAAATGTAACAGGCTTGTTCCTTTCTTGGAGTTGATAAGGAATAAGAAAGAAAAGAAAGGGTTTTGTGAATTTTCATCCCCAAGGGTGGGTTGCATAGATATTAAGTGTCGTTATAGAAAATATTCCCGTTTTTCAAGTGTTTACCTACAACCTGAAATTTAGCAGGCATATTCCTTTTTTGGTGTAGAGATGCGTTAAAAAAGGGTTGTGAGGAAAATTTACACCCAAGCGGAGAGGTTGCAAATGCATTTTATTTTTTTAATCTTTTTTTTTTTTTTTTGAATTACTACATCTACAACTTTGAAATTTGATAAAATTTAGCTTTTGCTGAGCAGAAACACACTAAGAAGGCGGATTTTAAAATTCAACCCACATGGGGGTCTTACGGGGTTGTTATAGGTAAAAAAAATCCCTTTTCTCCCTCTCAGACCTACAAACCTAAAATTAGGCAAATATGATTTTTGTTGAACAGATATATGCTAAAAAGCCTTATTTTGATTAATATATAATTCACTTGAAATGAAACATTAATTTTTTTTTCATCCTTTAATTTCTATTGTTTTATTTTTCAATTCATCCTTGCGAAAAACGGGTATACTAGCTAGTATTATTATAATTTATAACATACTTGAAAGAAACTTTCCGTATTTAACTAATGATTAAATAAAAATATTTCAAACTTAATATGGAAAAAACTGGCAGACGTAGAAAATTTTCAAAAAAATAAATTCCAAAATGTACGAGCAGAAGAACGAATAAGAACAGAAGCAGGAAAAAAACTTTTTTCTACAGACGTCATTTTTTTCTCATTTATCGATTTAAATTAAAACCTAACTTGTTTTACTTTAATGAAGTCAGTACTCTTGTCACTAATTAATTCATTGCAATAATGAGTTTTACGAAAAACTTTCGAAATTAATAATTATCTCAGCTTAATTTAGATTTTTTTACCTAATTAATGAGTTAATATGGATTCCCCCTCATTCGATTTATTTTAGCACATTTTTATTTTAATGAAAAACTTTGCATGGGATAACAACTTTAATTCTTAGTCACGGTTGTGTTTTTTATATAGTATTTCTCCTTTGTGTGTGTGTGTGCATCTAATAATAAAAATAAGATTTTTGATGTAATTAAAGTTATACTGAATTTAAACATGTATGTGTCGAGTGAGTGAGTTTTTATTAACCCCTTCAGGACCAGTCAATTTTTCCTGTTAAGCTTAACCCCATTTGAAAATTCACCACCCATCCGGTATAATGGTTAGAGACGCTGACTGCGATGCCGTAGGGCCTGGGTTCGAATCCCGGGGAAGGAATGGGTTTTTGTAAATGTATAGTGACTTCGTGGCATGAAATTACTCTAAATAGCCGTCGAACCGCATGTCCCCTCGTGAGGTTGGTGGAAAGAGAAGAGAGGTGGGAGGCCCTGAAAATCTCCAGGGTGTTCTCCCTCAAAATTGAGGTGGAACCAAGCAAAATCGAACTGTCATCTGCATCTGCACACTGTCTGTTTTCAGCTAAAGCAAACGACAAGCGTAAAAATCTAGCACTTCGCAGCAATGAACATCGTGGACCTTGATTTGATGTCACTGTCTGTCAGGTGGAATAAGTAACAACAACAAAAATTCATATAAAATCATTATTGTAATAAAATCATGCAAAACAAAAACTTAGGGTTTATAATCATTTTAAATTCCATAACTTCCAAATTCAGATCACACCGTTGGGATCACACGCCTCAGAACAGTAAAACGTAATCTCACATTTGATACTTTGTTCCTTCAAGTCAGCACATAAAGTTGAACCAGTTTTTGTGTGGTCATTTTTTACGCGATGTAGTATTTGTGAGATTTTTTCTGTGCGTCTTCTTTTATGCGGTATATGAATTTTAACGGCTTTGGCGAACCATTAATAATTTCTACCAATACACCAGTGGCGCGGGGAAATGTAACAGTCCCCCTACAAAGTCATATTTTGCCTTTGACATTTTATAAATTGGATAAATACGTACTTGGCGTTAGTCATTCCCCCCCCCCCTCTGCGAGACAGGGTTTGTGGGGGTGTACGCAACGCCACTGCGATGACACTTCAATACGCTCTGTTCATTTATTATAAACAGTCTCTCGACAAAGGACATTCAGTTGCTTTCTCTCAAAGTACCAACAGTCCACGCTAGTCTGAAGACGAAACTTTTAATAACAGCAACATTATATATATATATATCGATAATTTGATAGATTATGAAGACGGACAAGAAGAATCGGATTTTTGAGAGTGGATAAAATATATACAGGGATACAGTTTTCCAGCAAATTGGAAAAGCATTTTCTTAAAATAGACACCAATTCCCAAAGGTGTATGAAATTTCAAAAAGAGCTTCGATCATGCATATCTGGTTATCACGACATTTACAAGCAACTAACCAACAAATCTTCGTCCCAAAAAATTATCTTACTTTATGGTTGCGAAATAAAATAAATAAATTGAAATTGCATCTATAAGTGACAAAAATGATTTTGAATTTATTCATCACAGGAAGATTAGCACTTTGGATTACGATGAGTAGCAGTGAATTATGTATGTGCATTTTGTAAGCTTCTTCATGTATATACAATGAGAAACTAAATGATTTTAAAACGTTTTCATTTATAATTTAATTATTTATTGTGTTGTGAAGTACTTTCTCATAAATTTTGTAAATAATTGACGTATTTTATAGGTGCGAATTCTTTTATGCTGTCCATCTCCACAACATAAAGCTGAATTCCTTAGTATTAAGATAAAGTTGTTTGTTATATGTAAGAATTTATTAAATTTTCGAACATTTTTTTTTGTGCGGTTTTCTTTTTTGCTGTCCCTTCTACCACACAAAAACAAGTTTTACTGTATATGTGTTTTTTGTCCTGAAAAGGTAAGAACAGAGTTTCTCAAACTGGTGGGGGTGCCTCTCTAAGGGGGGGGGGTGACTTGATAATTTTACTAGAGATGCGCAAGCACATTGAAAAGTCGAAAGCAAAACATTATTGTAAAAAATATATTAATATACTGAAAGAGTAAACAGACAAAAAATATATCCTGACATAATAAAAAATACAATGCACACACATACACTGATATAATACACTTATAAATGTTTCAGTATTGCACAATATATTTTACAATTAATTTAACAATGCGGAGTTAAGAACAAGTTTAATAATTACCTGTGAACTCATGGGCATGTCATATATAAAATTATACACAAAAATTAACACTAATCTTGATCATTTGTAAGGTTTAAAATTACTCCCTTTATGCCAATTCCAAGTAACGCGATTCTCTCCCAAATGTCACCATTTTCCACGTAGGTATGAGTATGTGATGTATTGGGGGGGGGGGGAATGAGTAAGCAGATCCTTCGCAAAAACTATCAGTCTTTTTATTGCATTCCAACGCTATCGGTATTATTTTATGGATAGCAGTGCACAGAAAAGGCCGTACTTCAGAAAGACGTATATATACGTCCGTGGCATTTAACGCTTTTATTGAGCGAGATGTTTCTATACGTCGGTGACACACTTAAGAGGTAGTCTTATTGTAGTTGTAGCGTCAAAGCATAGTATTATTGAATTCAATACATTGCTATTGTATGGAGGGGGGTGGCGATGGAAACTGTGATTTAACAATGGGTCGCAAATATGGAAAGATTGAGAAGCACTGGGTTAAAGTTGTACTTAAAACTGTGCTAAGAGGGCATTTAGTGACGGACTTCAAGGTTTCGAACCTCTGTAAAAGATAAGGAGGACAACTGCGTTTGAGCTGGTACCCTACTCTCTAAATTTCTTTACACCGCACAAACTTGAAAATCGAGCCATGACAGATTTAACGTGATTCAGCCTTTGTATACGGTGGGTGTTCAGAGGCATCAGAACTTGGACCTGCGACTCGATAATGCCTTTCAAGATTTTTTGATCGCGATCAATGTATTTACAAGTATGATGCGAACTAATTGCTTAATATCGTGTGGAAGTGGTACCTATATAAACCTAACAACCTTCGGACTGAAATGATCATTTTGATGGAGTGGTAAGTTAAGTGCTTGCGGATTCGAAGGTGCCGAGTTCTATTCTTCATTGGTGACCCTGGCTGAACTTTGAAGGAAACGCAGCTGTCGTGGCACCATCTACCCGCCTCAAAAGCAATCAAACAGCCGATAGATCCACGTGATGCAACAAAGAAGCCGTCAGATCCACATGATGCAACAAATAAGCCGTCAGATCCACATGATGCAAAAAACAAGCCGTCGGATCCACATGACGCAACAATCAAGCCATCTGACACATATGACGCAACAATCAAGCCATCTGACACACATGACGCAACAATCAACCCATCAGACACATATGACGCAACAATCAAGCCATCAGACACATATGACGCAACAATCAAGCCATCAGACACATTTGACGCAGCAAACAAGCCGTCAGATACACTAAACGCAAAATCAACAACTAACACGCTCGCCATAATAACTATATATTTCCTTTGCCTATCGTCTGGTAGAGACGTGTGTGGCGGTGGTATATGTATGAGCCAGTAGCTGAAACGATCATTTTGGTCCAATGATAAGTTGCGTGCTTACCGATCCGAAGGTACTTTGTTCTCTCCTTCAATCATTAAGCTAAGAAAGCTATTCGTAACAAATCTCGTGATTTTGAACCCTGTTCAAGTGACGAGGTCAACGCCTGTGTATGTGTTTGAGCTGACACTCTACTCTCAAAACTTCTTTAAAGTATATACTTACGTTTATGAATCAATGTTTGACTGATATTTTTTAACTTTACTATTTTGTGTAGGAAAAAAATTGAGCAATTGAAAGAAAAAATTTAATAAAACAGAGAACAAGGAAGGCCTGTGCTATAAAAGTGGCGAATTTTAATAATTGATACCTGCATTATTTTAATAAAATAAAAATCAAAACTTTATGAAAATTGTATTCTTTTTTGCCAAAGTTAATATATTATAATAGGTTTTGCACGTCCAATAGGTATATTTTATAAGATCATGTAAGTCGGAAGTAATATTCCCAAAGCCCACGAAAATAATTTATTAAACTCTCAAGCACAGTTTTCAAATGACTTTATTATGAGAGATTATTCAACACAAGAGAGAAGATATTTACGTATAAGTTGAACATTTCAATATATCTTTATAATGGCCAATACATAGTCATTAATATTTATTATCTCGTTTTTCGTTCTTTTAAATAAACAAAGGAACTAAAATTACTTGATAATTTCCACGGAAAAACTTGTTTTTTTTTTTTTACTTTCACATTTTTCATATTTGAAAGAGATGGTGATTTGGTATGATTCAATTGACAAAAAAATAAATCAATATTTTTTTAATAAATTATTTCATATACATTTTTCTGAACTCTCACAAAATTTATTGCTATTGATATGTTACAAAATTTAACATGCATTTTTTGATCTAGGCAATACTTATTTATTTAAAAAAAAAGTTGAATTTAGAATTTATAAATTTTTGTAGGAATTTGCAATAAACATTTAAAGAAAAATATGTTGTATTAAAAAAGTACTATTCGCGTTAGTGTTATTGGAAAACTCATACCAGCTTTTGTTATACATAGTTCGACGTACTTGTAAATCAAATTTTATGTGGCATTCGCATATTTTTGTAAATTTCATGTCGCATCATCGTTGCATTTTCCAAAATGAAAACCGTAAAATTGTGTGCATTTTGTGGTATTCATCAAATACAACCTGCGGCCAGAAAGTTCGGTGAATGAATTTTTATTTCAAATACAGTATTGTACAGCATCAGATACAATTTACTGTCCTTCAAAACTATCTTCACGGATGGCAATGCACTGTTGAGAACGAGTATATAAGTCCTGGAAACTCCTGTAAAACAGTTCTTTTGGTATGGCTTTCAGCTAATGTCGGTGATGTCTGTAAATATTTTTCCCTTCAGGGCTGACTTCAATCTGGGGAAGAGGAAGAAGTCTGCAGGTGCCAAATCAGGTGAATAAGGGGGGTGATCAAGTGTCACAACTCCATTCGCGGCCAGGAACTGCCATACAACTAAGGCGATGTGTGGCATCCATTTTGTACACCGCGAAAATCCACAATAAACCTTTCGCGCTCGGCGTTATACTAACAGGGAATAAATGCACTTGGAACCTTACCAATTACAAACATATTCAAACAGATATTGACCTTCACCACGCGCGACGTGTTGATATTCTACTAGTACAGCAGCGACCTCTGCAGGCTCATGCACCGAACTTTCTGGTCACAGGTTGTATATATATGCAGTTTTAGATGTAATAAAATATGTTTTATCTAATTACGGGAAAATCACCACGCTCCTCTTTATTCATTTCACACTCTAACCAAAAATCAAATACAGCCAGTTCCCAAAATGTTACGCAATTTCTTGGATGAATATTGAATTCCTATATATTGCTAAGCACATAAAGAAATCAATATTTTTGCTTTCGTAGATCGTCTTAGAAAAAAAAACGAACTCATATAGTTATTATAGGATAGCTTTTATCGGCCCATTTTTTTAGCCCATAACCCATAAGGGTTGCTTAAACACAGATATCAGAGGAGTGTTAACGCTCTCCAAGTTTACCAAAGAGAGGTTAATATTTTTCTTCTATTTTTGCACATTATTTATTTTTTCCCCTTAAAAGATATTTCAGTCTTCTCCGCAAGATGCGCTTGTGCTCCTCAGATAAACTAAACCGAAAAAACACTAAATGTTTTGGAGGAACCAAAAGATTATCCGCAGGTAGTTAGTATTTTCAGGCAATAGTTGTTTAAGGGATTTTTTTTTTCATGATTTAACTTTCTCTAAGTCATTTTCCCTATAGGAATATTTTTATTTGAAAACCCGAAACTTGTGTATCCATACAAAAAAGTAAAGTTGGGAATAAATAATTGATTTTTTTTAAATTTCCTATTCACTTCTATATTTCCAATTTTTTTAATTAAAACTAATTTCAAATTGGAAATCAAAATATTTCTTCCCTAAATTTCAATTTTTTCGAATAATTTGTTTTTTTTTTCGAGAGAGTGAGGGAATATTAACATCACACACTTCAGCTACATGAGGGCTTTTAGTGACGGACCTCCTAATTTTGAACCATGGTCGAGTGATGAGAACCACATCTGAGCTGGCACCCCCTCTTTTAACCACCACACCACACAAATGGGATGATGATGAATGCCCAGAGGAACCGAGCTCACCCGAAGAGGGTTTAGAGCTACAACCGATCCTTCGGGAAACAACCTCACGTTCAGTTTTTATTGTAAAAAAAAAAAATCAAAGTTTACATTTTAAACAATTTCAACTTTTTTACAAATACAAAAGAAATAATAAAGTTATACAAAACAAATGCACCATAAAGACAAAAAAAACAGGGGGGGGGACAAAAACAGAAAGCATAAATAATTACATTAAAAAAAAATTCTTTGGAATCAAATTTTCAGTTGATGACATCACTTCCTGTTGATATTTTCCCGCCATTTGGTTCTTCAGTTTTCAGAAAAAGGAAATGATTCATCGGAAGGAGGATTACTTTTTTTCAAGATCTCTTCCCCCGTTTTTTTTTAAAGAAGCATAAAAGAAGATAGCAACAGAATAAATAAAGAGAGAAAAAGGGGGGGGAGGGAGATAGATTATTGGATTTTATTGGAGATATCATTTTTTGCTAAAAAATAAATAAAAATAAAAATAAACAGGAAATTAACCTGAAATTAATTAATATTGTTAACCAAGAGTTAAACCAGGAAGCTGCAAAATATTGTGAAATATAAATAGGGTTTAGAGATTAAGAATAAAAAAAAAAAGAGGTTGAGAAAAAAAAGGCAGGAAACGTTGGTGGAAGAGGAGGGGGAAAAAACCCGCTTGTGTGTGACCACAAAAGAGTACCGACCAAACCCCCCTAAGGAATCTGATACCGGATTGTAGAGGCAATTTTAATACTTGATTTTAGTTTAGAGTGAATGGAGGGATTTTTAACGATAGATTGGAACCAGGCTTTTTCAGCATTTTGAGGTATAGAGACCAAATAGAAATCTTTAGTCAGAAAACCATGTGAATATATAATGGTCAGAGTCCCCCACAGAACCACAAAAACAATTGGGAGTAGCTTTTAATTTGAAGCGATGAAATAAGAAACAAATGGGTCATGGTTTATTAAGAATTGGGTAACGTAACTGGAATGGGGATTAATATCTAAACTGGGTTTGGGAAAGAAGGATTTGACTCTTAAGCCAGTATTAGAGTTTGACAACCAACTCTCCCAGTCCTCAATTAATTTGTTTTGAAGGATTTTGATGACATAAGAGCGAGGGATGGGGACACTCACCTCAACACCATTAGTAGTAGCGACTTTAGCAAAATGATCTGCAATATCATTAAAAAATTATTATTATGAGCCTTAACCCAGAAAATATTATAAAATTTGCAATACATAGAGAGTTTATTCTTAATTAAATTAAGATAGGCAGATTTATTGTTAGGACTTTTAAGGAAAAGAATGAATGATAAACTATCAGTGTAAATATATTAATTTTAACATTTTTAGCAACCGCCCATAGGACAGAGAAGCCGATTGCAGACAATTCCGCCTGGAAAACAGTATTGTAGGGTTTTAATTTAAAAGAATAGGTCCCAAAAAGGGACCCTCGATAAAAAATGCACACCGCAAACCCGGTCTCAGTTCCAATTTTAGATCCGTCGGTGTACACCTCTCACTCATTAGGCCCATGCATTTGATTAAAAAGAATAATTCTATTATGAGCTTTCACAGAGTGGAGAGAAATAAAATTTTAAAAGGAATGACAATCAATAATATTATTAAATTCAGGGTTTCGAAGTTTCCAGATTTGGTACTTAAGAAAAGCTTTATTAACAGAAAGGTGAATTGGGGAGCACCAGAAATGATTTGTAAGGCGTTGGTGGGTGAGGTCCTAAAACCCCTCGTGATTTTTAAAAAGTAAATTCTTTGAATAGCGTTAAGTTTTTGGATATGACGAGATGTGAGCGAGTCACCCCAAATTCCCGCACCATAAATAATGATGGGTTCAATCACAGTAAAATACCACAATTTAAAATTTTTAAAGTTAGAATTCGAAAACAAAATTCTATTTAACTGAAGAGACAATTTATAAATTCTCTCTTTTAAAAAATCAATATGAGGGAGCCAAGAGAGCCGGTTGTCAATAATAAGCCCAAGATATTTAATAGAGTTGACTACTTTAATAGTAACATTATTGATTTTAAAGATAGGCTTCCTGCGAAACAATACCACCACGGCTGTACACATGAATGCGACCGAGTAAGTGTTTTCAGGAGAAATAACAAGTTTAAGATTTTTGAGCTTATTAGAGATTTGATCAAGAATTGAATTGGTTTCAATTTCCAAAGTCTTTCGGGCCTTACCCGTGGTGACAACAGCAAGGTCGTCTGCAAAAGCTTGAATTAAATATTTATCCGAGTTAAGGCCTAAGACTGGATTGAAGTAAATATTCCACAATGTTGGTGCAAGAACGGAACCCTGAAGACAGCCTTGATTAATTGGATGTTTAATCAAAAAATTAGAATTATAAAAAACAACAAACCGATTAACCAAATAGGAATAAATAAATTTTTGAAAAAAAAGTTGGATATTGTAGTTGTGGAAAATCTGAAATAAGTTCGACCAATTTATATTGTGAACGGACTTTTAATGTTACTAAGGACTAAAGAGGTGTGGCCAGAAACCCTATTAGTTTTAATGTTAGTAATTAAATTGTTAATGGGGCATCCTCGCAGCTGAGGTTCTCTCTAAAGCCAAATTGATTTTTGTGAATAATGTTATGATTAGTTAACAGTGTGAAGCCTATTAGCAAAAATACGTTCAATAATTTTCCCTAGGGTAGGTAACAAACAAATAGGCCGCTACGAATTGAATGAGGATGGGTCCTTATCAGGTTTTATAATAAGAGCTTTAATTTAGAATTTTTTAAAGATATTAAGGAAATAAGAAAACTTAAAACAAAGATTAATAATTTTTATAATAACATGCGGATAGTTAGAATAAATTATTTTCCAAGTATTATAATCAATATGATCGAGCCCAGGGGCCTTGCCGACCTTTAAATTCCAGAAAACAATCTCCACCTCCTCAGGAATGATATCTTCGGGTGATAAACAATTATCAAAGTCAATGGCAAAGGAAGGAGAAGAGGGCACATACGGGAAGACATTTGAGCTATCGACTGATTTAACGGGCATCGCTCCCCTACCCGGAGGTTTTTAGTGGTACTGGGCTTGAACTCATGACACGCCAGCCACGATCCGATACCTTGACAACTAGGCTAACGCAGACCTTTCTTTTGAGGGAGAATTATAGTAACGTCGCACTATAAATCAACACGAAGGCTATCGGCGATGAACTTGTTAATTTAGAACCTCGGCCAAGTGACAAGTACCACTGAGTTAACATTTCCTTCTAACTTCTATTCCAGCGGGAGGAGATTCAGAATTGATCGATTCAACTTGAATCGCCCACCTCTACACGGTGGATCTTCAGTCGCACCAGGACTCGAACCCGTGCACTTGTTTTCTTTTGAAGATAAACAGGAAATAAAAAAGAAAACATTATTTTCACTTAACTTATAAAAAAGTTTTTCGTGATGTTGTAATAAATTTTTGAAGTAGTTAAAACTAGCTGCTGGCACCAGAATATTTTTAAAGCGTTATCATTCTTGGTTACTGTGATGTTTGTGAAAAATAAAGGTAGCGTTATATTTATTTATTTATATATTTAGCTTATTTACGTCACATCTATTAATTACAGTATATACACTCTGAAGTTATTAAACTATTATTTAGAATTATTAGAGTCCAAGTTCTGTTGTCTGTGAGGGCGGAGGTACGTCTTGTCTCTACGAAAGGTCTCAACTGTCTCTTATCTCTCTCTAGGGTTTTGGGGATGAAAGGGTTCAGCTTCTTTATCCTCGAGTTACATCCTGCTCGTGGACAGAGTAGGGGTTCCTAGTAGTGTCAAAGGTTTCCGGCGGGAGGTCCAAGACCGTGCAATATTTTTAGAGTGCAGATGTCATTCCACGTGGTAATCATATCCACAAAAGATTCTAATTCACAGTTGTGCGGCTGGAAACGTCACAGCTACAAATACTAAAGATCTACATAACACACGTAAATTACGTTTTTACAACTTATGCAATGAGCACGAACAGTTGTAGTAGTTTTTAAAAATGAAGAATTCTCCAAGTTAATGTTTCAGAACACAGGTAAAATGTTTTCGTGATTTCATTATATATTAAGGACATATTTCATTATATATATTAAGGACATAATTATAGTTCTTATTTAAACTCAAAGAATATTTTTCTTAAAACTTGCTAGACGAAAAGTATATATAATTCGAACTAAACATTCAATTAATCGCGTTTTACTTCCAATTAATCCAAAAGAAAGACACAAAGCGTTCTAGAGTACGCATTATTTGAAAGAATCTTCAACAAGTGTGTCCGGAAACACTTCTAATTGTTCCGACATTCTTAGATAAAATTTTATTAAGGTACAGAGAACTTATAAAACTATTCAGAACTAATGAGCGTCAGAAAAAAAGCATCGTCTAAAGAGAACCCTCGTCAGAAGACAAAATTTTTTAAGGACAAAAAAAAAAAAATGTAAAATAAAAGTTAGTAATTAATAATTTTTTTAAAGAAAAATGAGTGGTTATTAGCTGAAATTTGAAGTTACGGGTTTGAAATTATAGAAATAAGTTTCAAGAATTTTTGTTGAGTGTGTGCTCAACTTCAAAAACAATAAATTATAGTTTAAAAAAACACCCTTATAGTTAATCGAACTAAGTTGTAATGTAATCTTAAAGTCGCCAAATCTAGAAATGGGATCTGAAATTAGTCTACAGGTGCAGGATGAGATCTGAAAATGGGAAATCGTTAATCCTGATCAGGACAATGGAACAAAATTATTAATTATACTGTCATTGGACCTGGAACAAGTGAGCGAAATTTCGAATTAATCTGACCTTTTAAAGTGGGTAAAAATGGTTGTGACGGGTCTTTACGCGTTTCACTAACCTTCTCATATATTCTTTAATGTTTTATTTATTTCAACCAATCTCCACCGGGAGCCAAAGCGTGATTTATGCAAATGAGATATTTTATATAAGTTCGGGTTTAGCGAGTTAGGGAGAGAATGAAATGAAATGAGAAAGTGTTTTCAAGTGTAAACGTAGATTTTGTGAATAGAATCGTTGGGAATCCACCGCACCGTCGTGGATAAAATTAGTTCGTAGAAGAACTGCGGGAATAGCTGAAAATATAAGTAGCCTCTTAAAGAAGGAATCCTGACCTTAAGTTGACCCAATCAAGATCCTAAAGAACCAACTAGACGAACCTGCTATAGTATAAGAAATCAGGTTAGTGATATTGAATTTAATTAAGTATACGTGTGTAGCTGTAATTGTACGCGTCGATCTTTCGTAGATTCAGATCGGGTTCCGTCGTTCACGATTATTGATCCCTTCTCATTCTCCACTGTGTTTTATTGTTCTTAGAATTGAATAATATTTGTATATTCTCCTTAGTTAAGAAAAATCAATAAATAAAAAAAAAAGGATTGATTTGTTAAGATGACTACTGAATTCTTTAACCAGTCAACACGTTCGATTCGGGTAATACCCGAAGGGGAGTTGAGAATCTTAGGGGTAGCGAGAGGCTACGACATGGTGTTCAAAGATTCCGTTACATTCAAGTGAAGCTTATAAAAAGGAGTTAAAAAGAAGTGAAGTTCTTAAAATATTATCAATGCATAACATTTTACTTTCCCACTAAAATTCCGCTTAGGTTTTGGCAGTTATATGAAAATTAACTTATTTAGTTCAGACTACCCTATACCGTAGTGTAATGAAACCTCAGCCTTATGGGACCGAATTGGAGACCAAGGTTATTAAAATGCCGGATTTTAGAGAATGGGATTAAAAAAGAATAAGTCTGCGTTTTTCCACAGAAAATATTGTGCTGTACTTGTATGTGTTGTTTTCTTGAAAATACAACAGGTAAGAAAATGCCTAAATACCTTTAAGCAAAGGAAAAGTAAGTCCTTTATAAAAGCCTAGACAATTACAACATGAACAACAAATTGAATGAATACATAATTTACACACACATCAGAGAAAAATACTTAATAAAAGCATAAAACTGTCTATAATGGAAATTAAGATATGGGTATTTTTTTGGCTTAAAAACTGGCATTTTTTAACACCCTTTTATAAGCTTCACTTGTATGTAACGGAATCTTTTACCCACTTTAAAAGGACAGATTAATTCGAAATTTTGCTCACTTGTCCCAAACCAAAGACAATACAATAATTTAATAATTTTGTTCCATTGTCCTGATCAGGAAAATCAGGATTAATGATTTCTCATTTTCAGAACCCATCCCGCAACTGGCAACTAATTTCCGATCCCATTTGCAGATTTGGCGACTAATTCCAGATTTGCCGACTAAAAGTTTAAGTTACATATTAGTTCGATTAACTATAAAAGGGTGTTTCTTAGTTTTTTTAAACTATAATTTATTATTTTAAAAAATAATTCGTGCTGCCCTCTTTTCTTCCGCGTGGGCATGTACTGCACTCTGCGTTTTGCTGCTTCATCACGAAGACAACAAAGGTATAGTAAGTTCGAGTTATCCGGACGTCCGGTTAATCGAGTCCCGAGTTTTCGAGACTCTACTTTATCATTGAAAAAAATTGACATATCTTACAAGATTTACTGAACGAATAATTCCAGCGATTTTCTCCGGAGAGGTCTGTTTTATGTATCGATTTTTTTCCCCTTTTTTTCTTATAGTTTTCCTGTTATGAGTGGAATGTGATGGAAACCAGAAAATTCTGGTTTGTGTCAGGTTTTCGTTTGATAATTTCCCTTCTCTTGTGTTGATAGTTGGCTATTATATCGATAAGAATCTGATTTTTATTAATAAATACATCTTTGACTCAATAACATTTTAATAAAGGGCATTCCAAAAATAATAATGATACATTCAGTACAATAACCAATAATACTTGTGTATTAAAAAAAGGAATTGTAGTTCAGATAAGAAAAGAAAATCTACCGAATTGATTCGCATTACGATAAAGTAATCAAAGGATGTTTTAGAAAAAGGCAAAACTTCTTCCACACAAACTTTATTTGTTTTTTCAGTTTACTCTATTCAGTATATCACACTTTTTTTTTAAAAAAATTAAAACTTACTTCTCTTTATGATTATGTTAGTCCGTTGGAAATTTTATCCGTTTTAGCTCTTTAAAATTCTTGTTCTGTTTTTTAAGATAAGAACATTACAGTTTTATTTCATCCATTTTATAAAAATGCCTAATTACCTTTTAAAACGAAAGTAGAGATAACTTCAAAACCCACCAAAATATGTATTTCTTAACTTACTAATATAATTCGTACTTAAATCACTTTATGTGAATAATTTGTATTGAATAATTTGTAAATAAATGACTTAAGTTGTCGACTATATTTTGTCTACGAACAGAGAATCACACAAAGCTCAATTAAAATAATATATAAATAATCTGTATTTTTATTTTGTTCTTATTTATAACAATTAAATAGAACAAAGAATTCAATACGTATAACATTCTTTCGAATTATACTTATTTCATTGCATTATATCATATTATACTGTTACAGGCTTTTAGTCCAAATTTAGAAAATTTATACTCAAATCTGTATACGTATTGCTAAGTAGATTGAGGTTCGTGGATTTTATGCTATTAGTTCCTAAGAACAAAACGTGGCCGCGGTGGCCAAGTGGTCTAGGCATCGGATCATGGCTAGCGTGTCGTGAGTTCGATCCTAGTACCACTAAAGACCCGCCGTGTAGGGGAGCGATGCACGTTAAATCTGTCAAGAGCTCAAAGATCCTCCCGCTGGGGTTGTGTGTAAGTTAGTGCCAACTCAGGTGTCGTCCGCGTCACTTGACCATGGTTCAAAATTACGCGGACCGTCGCCCAAAGCCCTCGTGTTGCTAAGCAGTGCGACGTTAATATTCACTCACTCACCCTAAGAACAAAACAGTTTTCTAAGAGTGATGGAATTTATTGAGGAAAAACAATCCTTAAAATGCTACACTAAATTTTGCAAAATAAATCCTAGGAGATTTTCACATCATCTACAGAGCTCAAACACAACTATCTATGTCTAAAAATACACGTATATAACGCTTAATATTTTCCACCGGCAGACTTTCGTAGACGAATCAACACTTCTACAACCGAAGAAATACTAAATCTGTTTCCTCAAGCGACTGTTATTTATAGTCTGAGCCGCTGCCTTTTGGCACATTCTTCAAAATTCCACTTACTGCTTGGATCATGATTGTATAGATTTCTCCAATAACTACCAGAAGAACCCAAAAGGTAGCCAAATAACCAAATTTCATCACCACCAATAACCAAGTTTAAATTGCAATTTAAGGAACAGCACTGCATGCGGTTATAAAATTTTTTATCATAATATAAATACAACAGAAAGTATTAAAATATTATGCATTGAGATATAAATTATCTACAACATTTTAAGAGGAAATTAAGCATTAATTAAATAAAATTCATAATACTATGTCCTTTGTATTATGAAAAAAGACGAATTTTTTAAGTGTTAATTACTTGTAATGTAAAATGAAATAAAAAAAAACGAAAATTCTTTGAAATTCAAGTATACAATGTGTGTTAATTTTAAGTTTTGAAAAATAATATCTTGAGCTTTGAGCATTAAAACAACATCTGAGTACTCGTTTAAGTACCTAAGTACGAAATAGCTCAAATAATAAATTTAATTGCTTTTTTTTTCAGATTAGTATATGTTGTGATAAATAGTCGAGAGATCCTTTGCTTCATAAAGATAGATTTTTTTTGAAGATATACAAAAGCCACGATAGCTTAGTCGTCCTGGATGCAGTTGTGAAATTATATTTTCGAGTCCAGACGCCACTGAAGACCTGCTATGGAGAAGAACTATTTTATACGAAATCTGTTGACACGCAAAGTACTTACAATGTCGTGAAGAAAGTCTGTAAAGTGCTGTACCAGCTCCAGACATCTCCCTTATCACTTTCAAATGGTTTAAAATTATAAAAAATTTCTAATTGTTCTCATGTATTTCCTGAGTGGGCGTTAATAACAAATAATCAATCAACCGAAGATATACATTAAAAGGTATTAAACCTTAAGATGTCATATTCTGCTAATATATTATAGATTTAATATCATTGGTTCTTGCATTTTTAGGCAGTAATATGCTCCTATAGGGTGTTGCCGAATTCGACCGACGAATTCAGAGAGGGGAGGGGGGTGTCGAGGGATTATCAGAAAAAAAGGTTACAAACCGCAGCATTTGAAAACAACATTTGTGGTGAAATTTTGTTTCCCCAGAGTGGAGACAAATGGCCCTACTTCCCACACAGCTCTTTGCGGTTAGGTAGTGAAAGTTCCCAAACGATTCAGGACGATTAAAATGGCAAAACTCTTAGAAAATTGGTCTTGTTTGGAAGTGCAAGCCGTGGTTCGATTTTTATGAGCAAAGAATATGTCCGCATCTGCATTGAACAGACAACATGTAGCGAAATTGTGTCACTCTTTTCAATCAGGCAGACAGGATGTCGAAAACCACAATATGACAGGGAGCTTCCGGACAAGTTCTTCAACGACAGAAATCAACATGGTACGAATTGAGGAAATGATTCAAAATGATTGATCTTTATCTATGTATTCAAAATGATCATGAATCTCCTCAGAGCTGTGACTGAGCTATGGCAGCGTGCAACACATCATTTCTGATGTGCTGCGATATTCCAAGACAGTTCTATGAAAACATCCGTTGAAGACCTGGTTTAATGGACTGATACCTGATTTCCTCGGAGACGGGTTAAACAAGGTTGTTCTGTGCTCTGATAAAGGCCTAAATAGACTTGGTGATTAAGTCGAAATGTGATAGGCACGTATACCTCTTAATTCCCTTTTGTATTTCGTCTATTAATAATAAATATTTCTTTATTTGACTTGTAAACTTTTTTTGGATCAACCCTCCTAGTAGGCAGCATGGGGACGACAAACCATCATAGAATAATTTTAGGTCACAAATCCCAATTAGTTGGTGTAAATTGTGGTAAAATTAGCCGTCAGGAGGACAATGAGTTAGACGAGGAAAGTGGTCAAATCAATGCGGGGATTTAAAGCGCCGTTGTAGGGGTTGAAGAAACATGCACGCGTATGAAAATTCCTCACTTCTTCCCCGAAGTACCAGCCACTACGGACCAGAACGTGTGGTTAATGCACGATGGTGTATAAACTACATTATTTGATTGCGGTTCGCAACCACCTTCATGCTATATATCCCGGGAGATGGATTGGAACGCTATAGACCTGTTACTGGCCTCCAAGCACCCTGGACATCTATCTCTTGGATTTCTTTTCCTGGGGCCTCCTGGTTTGTGTATGAGGCGGCTGTGGTTACAGTTTAGGATCTTACGGTACGGATCATCGATACCTCAGCTGACAGCGTCATCACATCAGATTTGTTTCAATGCATCCGACATTCCTTTGTCTGTCGGGGAAGGCTGAGTTATAAACTACACGGCCGCAACTTCGAACAATCCCCGTGACAATTACTTGTCGTTTCACTTCTGACGTCGAGCTGTGATGCATTATTTGTATTGTAAACATACTTTACATCAAATGAATGTATTTCTCTCTTCTTATTGGCCCTTTTGAATTCACTCAACATCGCACCCTTCGTAACTTTTTCTTTGTGTGAATTACTCCGACTAAACGTGATTTGCGACCCCATGTTCTATGGTAAATTTGTCATTCCCATGCTGCCTACCTTTGGTTGAATTCAGCAACACCCCGTATATTAAATTTTTTTAATGGCGTTTTTGTATTTCAGAATAAATTTGATTAATGCATTTTAATTTAAATATAATTCTCTCTAAAATACAGCATGATTCTTATTATTATAAAGTGGTACATATTTGAATGATATGATATATTTTCTTATTCTCTAAAAAAAAATTTCAATATATTCTGAAAAATTTTTTTGCATTTAGTAATTTTTTTTCCGGATTTTGAAATTCTTCGGAATAAAAATTTTCTGTTTGTGGCTGTTTAAATTATTCTGTTCTTTGTGTTGGTAATAATATAACTTAATATGTTTTAGATCCATTAAATTCATTTGGATCACAATTGGTACAATATTTTTCCATAAATATTTAGAAATTTCCTAAAGATTTCTGCTTTTTGAATTTTATCATTGACTTTCTACGTGGGTTTGAATGTTTCTCTTTATTATTTGTTGAAGAATGTAAAAATGTAACGATTAATACTTTTGACTTCTGAATAATGTTTGTTATTGTACTTTTTAGATCTTCTGTTTGTACATCGCTATTGAAAAATTTGTGTGTGTTAGTTGATGTGATCGTTAAAAATAAAAATTAATAAATAGTTACTTCCTGTTGTTATGTTGTTGTTAATAATGACACGTGTCTGACGATGTCAAATCGAGGCCCACGAAATTCCTCGTAGTAAAGGGCTAGATGTACGCCTTTTGTTAGCCGTAGCTTTGAGCTCCATACAAGTGACAGAACGATTTGGCTCAGTTCCACCCCAATTTTGAGGGAGAACACTCTAGGGACCTCCACTTCTCTTCTCCATCCACCAATCTCACGAGAGGACTTGCAGCTCGAAGCCTATTTAGAGTACCTCCATGCCGCCCCGGCACTATACATTTACAAACATCCATGTCTTCTCCAGGATTCGAATCCAAGCCCTATGGTACAGCACAGTAAGCGTCGCTAACCACTATACCGGGTAACTAATTAATATAACAGACGCACTTATTCTTTCATTTGAAGTGTTCAATAATTACATAACAACAAAAGTAAATGAATTAAATTGTGGGATTACTTCTTTATATAGCTGTACTTTAACTGCTTATAAATTTATATTAAACTTGATTTCTCAAACAATAATTACATCTATTAGCTATGTTAAAAAAATTTATTTTCGATCTTAATATCACACATTCCAGATATTTACAATTATACTTAAATATTTGAATAGACGGACCACCTCAAAACTTAATTATTTTTTGCCAGTAGTCTCTGATTCAAGTTCCTGTCTGTGAATTACAAAGTAAGCACAGAAAACCAAATTTTATTATAGTAATTAATGCTTTTTTTCACAACTTACAAGGAGGTGGCACGACTAGGGAAATTCATTTTGGGACGAAACTTGGTGTAATAGTAGTACTTCTTTAGGGTGTTCAACCTTCAATGTAATAGCGCTGAATGAACAGTCAATTTGGAGAAAATAGACTTCGAAGTTCATGCTTAGCTATACAGTTAAATTTTCATTAGTGGCAGAGATGCAGTGGCTTAGATGATAGCGTACTTCCTTACGACCGGCCAAAGTTCCAGTCACGCGATCAGTTTTTTTTTTTTAATATAGAAGATAAGATAAGTATTACTATATTTAGTGAATGCATTTTCTCGAATCCAGTTTCCAATGGGCTAATTTCCTGTGAAATCATAGTCACATGATAAAAACAAACAAACGTTTCTAGCTAATTGCTTTATAAATTCATGTGGCGTTACAATGATACGATAAATACATTCATGTGTTTCCAGGTACGTTCATGTGCTTCGTTGATGCCAACTCTTGGTCTTTACAGCAGAGTTTCACAAACTGAGTGACGGGCCTCCTTAGAGGGGCGTGATACCTCAACAACAGGGGCACTAGAATATTGAAAAGAAGAAAACAAAAGATTATTTAAAAAATATTAATTTACTAATACTAATAAGCCAAGAAAATACATTCTGACATAATAAAAAACAAAATACACATTTACGCTCACATAATACACTTATAAATGTATCAGTACTGCACACTGTAGTTTTTAATTAATTCAACAGTACTAAGTTAAGAGCAACGTTACTAATTACCAATGACCCCATGGGCTCGTCATATATAAAATTATATACAAAAATAAGTAATCTTGATAATTTGTGCGGTTTATATTTAATCCTTTAATTGCCGTTTAAAAGTTACGTGATTTGCTCCCCAATGCCACCGTTTTCCACGCAGGTGCGCATATGTGATGTATTAAGGGGGGAGGAAAGAAAGAAATAAGCAAATTCTCTGAAATAAATAAATAATTCACAAACACACTGTCAAGGTCCTTGTGTTGCATTCCAAAGATTTTGGAATAATTTTATGGATAGCAGTAGACAGAAAAGATCTTACATCGGAAAGACGCATATATGCGTCCAGGGCAATTATTGCTTTGGCTGAGCGAGACTTTTATATACGCCGGTGGCATTTAAGAGAAAGTCATATTGTAGCTTTAGAGCCAATGTATAGTATTATTGAATTAAATACATAGTTACAGTTTGGGGGCGAGGAAAATTATTATTAAATATTGGTGCGCAAATATTGAAACATTGAGGTGAACTGCTTTGCAGAAACTTTCTTTTAAAAAATATATTTTTTTCAACAATAATACCGTACATAAGCAAGCTAACTTAAAAGTATACGAATATAAAAGGCAATTTTTTTTTTAATTTTAAAATCTTTTGGGAGATTTTTTTTCATTATATTTTAGCATATTTACCCAACAAAGAAAAAAATTCTAATATTATCTAAATTTTACAAAAGTTTGAATCAGTTGAATTTCAGTTTACAAATTAAGTCACGAGTACGTAATTTCCTTTATCATGTGACCGCCATAAATTGAGACCATTGTTATTTCTTTCATCTGAAACTTAAATGTTTTTGTAGTTTTTAAACAGAATAATTATGTATTTTTTTAAAAAGTTTTTTGACGTTACTCGACCATAATGAATCGTTGTGTATGTAATAGAAATGAAACATTCTTGTAATTCGTTTTACCAATGGCAAGGGAAGAAATGATCCGTTGAAATTTAACATTTTTTTTTCTTTTACTGTCAAAAGAATTCCAATTCTAGGAGTAAAGGAAGAACACCCATTAAACTAGTTTTATTACCATTGTAGCAATTACACGTCCTGCTAGAGTCTGTAATTAGGAAGATAAATCCTTCTTGCAAACAAGCAAGGCCGAGTGAATAACAGAGGGGAAAAGCGAAAAGCATGCTTGGAACTTTTTGAAAGTAGCTCCCAGATTTTAACGGGCTTACCTTTAAAAAGTCTATGAGTTTAGTAATAAAGCATAATGTTTTTCCATTAAAATGTTAGAGCATGTGCAATGAGGCAAAATAAAATAATCAGGAATATTTAAATGTGTAGTACATGAAATTAAACATTGTTTGGGTGTAGTTTAATTTCCTTGGAAAGAATCGCAATGAATCCCAGATATATTGATGGAATGTCCTTTGTTTTATGTTACCTAAATGAAACTGAGTAATTTTATCAGGAATACAACAATGAAAAAGAGAGTTGGATGTATGCTCTGTATTGTCTGTTTGGAATCTAATAGTAACGATGGAACACAAATGTGAACGAGAAAATCGGCCAATAAAATGAGATAATGAGTTCCAAACGAGGCTGTTTGAAACATAAAGATGAGAGTCGGGTATTATGGAATACCATTTACATTTCTAAGAATACCTTTACTGGGTTTTGATGAAAATCTCCAAAGTCATCATGGATATATATACTGTAAACGAATGTAAGGAATTATCACTTGTCAAAAAATGATAATATTCTTTTTATTGTCATAAAAAAATTTTATTGCAAAATAATGATAAATGCATCTACAGATGGGGGACAAAATAATACGAACACCAATGTAAAAGTATGACGTATTTCATGCCTGTAGTACAGCCGCGCTACTTGCAATAGATGTCTGCCACCTAGTGAGCGTGAAGAGGAAGTTATCAGTTTGTCAACAGCAGTCATCTGCGTTACATGCGTCTATCGAACTGTCTGTAATAAGTTGAAATGTCAGACATGTTAGAGTTCCAAAGAGGAATGTTTGTTGGAGCTCGTTTAAGTGGAAAGAATTGGCAAATAAAATGAGATAATGAGTTCCAAACGAGGCAGTTTGAAATATAAAGATGAGAGTCGGGTATTATGGAATACCATTTACATTTCTAAAAATACCTTTACTGGGTTTTGATGAAAATCTCCGAAGTCATCACGGATATATACTATAAACGAATGTAAGGAATTGTCACTTGTCAAAAAAATAATATTATTATTTTTACTGTCATAAAAAAATTTTATTTAAAAAAAATGATAAATGGATGTATATTATGAAATAGTTGGCTTAATCCATGAGAAAACTAAGGTTTTGAAGTGGCGTGCTTATCTGCTGAGATAGAACCCGGAACCTTCGGGTCCGAAACCTTGTAACTTAGCCACTACACCAAAATGATCACCATGGTGCGGAGGTTGTTACTGGCTTATATAGATCGTATCGCTACACACTCCCCTACTAGTGAGTTGGTCGTTAGGCGAATGAACTATGTAGTTGTTGTTATATCGAGTGTGTTAGCTGCTGCGTCACTAGTTGTGACGCCTTTTTGCTGGTTGCGTCATTCGTGCGTGATAGCTTGAGGGTTGCGTCACCATGTGACGGCTTGAAGATTGTGTCACTATGCGACAGCTTGAAGATTGCGTCACTATGCGACGGCCTGAAGATTGCGTCACTATGTGACGGCTTTGGTTGCATTTGCAGTGGATAGATGGCGCCACGACAGTTCAGAAAGTTGCCTTTTTCTGAGTTCAGCCAGGGTCACCAATGAAGTGGTGCGCTTATCCACTGGGATAGAACCCGGAACCTACGGGTCCGAAACCGTGTAACTTAACCACTACACTAAAATGATCACCATGGTGCGGAGGTTGTTACTGGCTACAGTTTCATAAAACGTAGTCATTTTCAAAAATACAAGCCTTATTTTTAATAATACGTGAAAGTCCTTTTTGTTTCGAGTCTATTTACAAAAGTCATAAATATAATCTTTCTCTACACCAGATCAATCAAAGTGAGCCCGCAGAAGATAGTTGAATGGATATTAAGAGTATCCAGAATTCCCAACAAGCTATCTTGGAAAATGAACTTTTAAACCAAAGGACAAAACATTATCAGCTAAAAAAAAGAACATATCATTACAAACTATAATTATTTTTAAAGTTAAAGTCACAGTGTACTAGTGGTTAAAATATTTGAAAACTTACCTACAAAAACTTTTGAAAATCACAAAACACACTTTGTTTTGTAATGAGTGGCAAGGCAACAACAAGTGTTCACCTCTCCCTGCAATGCATCACGGGAGCTTTTCCTCAGTTCAAGGTTTTACCACGCTTTAGCAGCTTTAAGACAGAGCCAAAAACTCGTACTCCATATTATTCTAATATACCATAATACTTGACTCTCATCTATGTCTTTCTTTACTAAGTTATGCAATAAAGATTTTTTTATTACAAATATTTAGCATTTCGAAATCAAGCAATTTTAAAAGCCATGCATTATATTATCCAAATAATGCCTTTCACCGAATTCTTTTTTGGCATGAACTTATTTTCCACGTTTGAGATATAACACGAATTAGAAAAAATGTCTCTTTTTAACGACTTATTGTCGATTTCACACGATCGACCCTAATTCTAAGAAGAAATTTTTGCTTTATACTTTTATTATTATAACTGCGACAATCAAGACGAGAAATATAATGTGATTCCTGTTTGTCAGAATTTTTGATTATTAGAGAGAGAGAAACTATATATGGAATTTTGTGTGCTTTGTCTGCATTTAGTTTGGCATTCGAAGAAGGAATTACTATTCCGATGCTTATAAAAATTTAATAAAAATTAAAATAAAATCCATATGAACGTAATATACTGTCAGAAGAAGCATCCCTTGAAACCCGTTTTGATGTGGCTGACATATCGAAACAAATTCCAGAAAGAAATTTAACAAGAAATTTCGCCTCAACGCTAAGGATGATGAGAACGAGCAAGCGAACCAATCATTTAAACTTTATCTATATACATAGTACGATTCAAAGTTCTCGGACTGAGACAATATCTTAAAAAATATTACCACTTAATCTGGAGAAATACATTCTCTTTCGAATTAAGACCCTTGAGTAACAACAAACTTTTGCCATGGCTTGTAAAGGTCATCGGAACATTTCTGGAATCTAATTTTTAGCCAAACTTCATCTGCAGATTGGTATTCGTTTAACATGCGGGAAACGATATGTTGACACACCCTATGCATGTTAAATCCTTAGTCAGTATCCTTTGACATGAGGCCGAGGATATCCCAATTGATACTGCTATTGTTTGAAGTATGTTCTTACTTACTGCCACAGAAACCTTTTCGATGTTTTGGTGCGGGGAGTCTGCGGACCGTCCAGAGCTCTTGTCGTCTTCGACACTTTCCTTGACTTCTCTGAAATGTCGATACCACTCAAAAGCTTGCGTTTGCGATAATGTATCAAAGCCTTACACCTGCTTCAAAATTTCTTAAGTCTTCGTAGCACTCTTTCTCAAGCGAACACAATAATTAATATCAATTATCCGTTCAGCAAATGTAATTTATTTCATTCGCTGACGATTAAATACATCCGCTTACAAAATACGAAGCCATTGTGACCCCGTGGCGAAATCTCGTGGTCGTTCCCATTGATCGCGTGATTTGGAACAAACTTTGTTTAGAAAAGGGGAAGAATGCAATAACACACAAAAATGTTATCATAGTCACTCTACAACAAACATTTTCCACATTATAGGCTCTGTCCGGGAAGTTTTGAATCCTTTTAGTTTTTGGTCACATACATATTGAGGGGTATGACAGATATTTTTATTTCGAATAAAGAAAAACCAAACACCACAAAATTTGAAAAACGCGAAAGCAGATGAAAATTGTAACACTAGTGAGTGTTTGGGTTTTGGAGCCGATTTCTGCTAAACTGCGCCTATAACACTAGCAAACCTGATAAGAGATGAGTGCTCACCAGTTTCGTCTAAAAGATTTAAAACATTTCTTTCACTCAGCAGAAAATACATTTCCTTTGAAATGATCTGTGAATTATATTCAATATTGAACCACGATGAAGTATCAGTTTTAGAGAATTTTTGAAGAAGATAAGATTTTGTTTAGAGCATTCGTAAAGGAGATGAATTTTGTTATCTGTTAAAATAACTGAATTTTGTTTGCCTTTGTTGCTTCATATTCCTTTAGTCATCAATTAGTCAATAATCTCAGTAGTTTATTGCTAAAACTATAACCACTAGATAGTTGAAAAATTGAAATATCCCCAAACATTCTCATAGATGAATTGATAAGAATTTTTTTTTTTAATTTTGAATAATTTTTACTTAATTTCGTGAAGAATACAGCAGACTAACAAAAATAGCCCCAGAGTTATAGAGAATAGTATAAGTAAATATTGATGCTAAATAAAATCAAACTGAATTCCTGGATGAATTCAATGTTTTTTTTTTGTATGTATCATTGTATAATGCGTCCTGTATTTTTAACTGTTAGTACTAGTCTTTTGTTCTAGTATTTTTTCAAATTCAGAACTAAAACGCGTAAGTAATTATTATTTATTATTTTAAAAGTGCGTTTATTTTTTTTTAAAAAAAAGTAATGTATTATAGCAATACATTTAATAAGCAAAATTTCTTATATGTTTCGCATCATGTTTAAGGTAGGTTTTATTTTCACATAAATCTTAATTTATTTTTTAAAACTTAAAGCTCTATTACATATATTAATATACAAATATTACTACAAAATTACAACAAATATTACACAAATAAATTTTGAAAAAATTAAAAATATATTTGTGAAGTATTTTTCTATGTATATATATCAACGCACAAAGAAATAATTGTATAATAAGTAACAATTTCAACTAAACAGTATGCCAAATTGTTTTTTTGTGACTGTATTTTATCCAAATAAACAAAATAAATATAATATGCTTAATTCAAAATCGATAATTCTACTTTATTTGTGATCATGGCAGTGATGTACAATTTTTGTTAACCAGAGCAGTGCGTTTTTTGCTAAAAGTTTTAATATCTAGACAGATGGACCACTTAAACTAAATACAGGTATAATTTGTACCTGGGACAAAATTTATTTTTGAATATTTTATTAAAAGTGTTGCTTCATAAAAATGTTCTTTATTAAAAGTGTTCCTTAATATATACACAGTTGTTGCATTAAGAACTTGCAACTTATTAACAACACATTATGTAGATCGAAGTTTTATACAGTTAAACACTAAAAAAATTAAGAGAGAGTTCTGAGTAATATTCCGTACATAAGCAGTTTATATGCGATAATGATCACTATCTTATTATTCAGCTTTGTATTTTATTACTTATTCAATGTGTATTATGTAGATTAAAATTTTATTTTCAAAATAACATTAAACTTGACATATTCCTTACTTTTTCTAAGGTAGTTTATGGAAATGGTTCAATTTCAGTAAAGATATATTCAGGAACACAAAACAACTCTACCTCGTGTTATTGGCATCGTTGTGTATATTAAGCAGTTAATAACTTTTAAGCTCTCTCTTTATGTTTTAAAAATGCTAATGTGTTTTATCATGTATTTTGTAGCACTTTTGTAGTACAAGAGTAGTTTTTTGCTTTGTTTCTAAGAAAAATAAAAGTCAGTTTAATTTGTAGGGTATAATATGAAACTACTTTTCTTAAATTACATATTTCAAACTCTTTTTAACTGCAGTATTGAATTTTTGCCTTATTGAATGGGGAGAGGGGAGCGGAATGCAGATAAACTTTTAAGAAAAGGAAAGACTAGAGGCCTATGAAATGAAGTGAAACAAATGGTGAGCCATGTAATGAGATTGGCTTAAGCAAACTATACGTTATTAATTTTTTGCAATTTTTTTATTGCATATGATTAGTTTTAAATTCGTTCAGCAATTAGCATTACATTATTTCATTTGGTTAGAATATATTATGCTTGAATAATGTTAAATATGTCTGAATACGTTAAAATGACCAAATTCGGTCAAAACATATATATATATATATATATTTATTGAATAGAATTATCTTTTGGATTTACAAAACATACATTGCATTTTTTTCTACACTACCTAGAGGCCAAGTTGTTATCAACTTTATAAAATTAGAAAAACCATAGAGTAGGTCTTTAATCTACCAAAAGTGTGCATTTAAATTGTTCAAAATCTATCATGACGATTTTGGTAACTCAAAATCTTATACAAAGGAATTTCTATAAAATTTTCTGAACGTAATATTTATAGTATTTTCTCGGGAATATAGCAAGATATTTCTTATTGCATGAATATATTTTGAGTTATGGCCTGTTACTTAAATAATGATCTCAAAAGAATGTCACATTTGTAATAATATTTACTCAATCAACTCTAAAATGCTTAAATTTTTTTAAAAAAACATTAAAATTTTAGTACATTCGCTTTACAAATGCATCTAATTTGTTTTAGTAATACGTTTAGTGATATAAGTTTATAATTATTTTTTTCAAATTGCTTTAAATGTTTCAAAAATATTGCTAATATTTCACTTATATTTGTAATTTTTGTATAAATTTAGATTTTTTTAAAAATATTGTTAGATAAATATTAGCATTGGCTGGTATTGATTCCTAAAAAATATTAACAATGCTTTAGAAAGCTATAAAAAAATTACTTCGAACGTTTTCGGATACTTTAAATGTATACTATGGTTGAACAGGCTTGTGTGATTAAAAGTACCAATATTTGAGAAAGGGAAAGCATGAAACATTTGAACGTGGTTGCTATTATTAAACCAAAAAGTTCACAGAATTCTCCTCCCCTCCCCCACAAAAAAAATAAATAAACTTTTATTTCTTTTGAATGAACACGGAAAACTAGCATATAAAACTGCTCAGCCACATGCAATAGCATTCGATCCTCTACCATTAAACTATTATTATTTTGCATACAGTAGACATCTCATTCTGAAGAATGTCACCATCGTGATTCAGATATAAAAACCGGATTATTCTCCTATATAAATCAGGAAAAATTTAACTAGAGTTGATACTTAAAGATATTCTTTGGGATCAACTTTGGCATTTCCGACTAAGAAACTCCATATCTTGCAGAACCGTGGTGTGTTTTATGAGCTTGATTTTGTAATTTGTATTCAATCTTCTTCTAAAAGGACCCTATAAAAATGCAAAAGTAGAAGTAAAAGTAAGAATATTCTTTCATCTTCAAAAATATTATCTATATATATATATATATATATATATCAATGCTAAATCAAAATAAAAAGAAGAATGAGGACGAAATGTAAGATTATTAAACCTAAGTAAAAAATTTTATTGTTCGCATATTTATTTTTAAATTTTATTCTTCTTAATCTTTCCACCAAATACGAAAAAAAGTCATATTCATTTTTAAGTCAAAGATAGAAATTGCATATTAAAATATTCGCTATTGGAGGAAAAATACATTATACAGAAATTTTCCACTTCAGTGAAAAGAAATTATAAAAAACTATTATTGAAAATTCAAAAAAATATTTAAATATTTCCTGTATTTCATTTAATTTATTTTTTCAATAAAAGTGAATATTTTGCTAGAACGTTTTGTTTAGAAAAGTACAATGTAATTTATTTAGTTCTGTTTGTTTTGTTTTTCAAGTTTAAATCTAATGATTTTATGCCGTGTATACCATAAACATACTTATTGATAAGGCTGTTTTCAGAGTAAATTACTTCCAGTTGTAATCTGAATTTCTTCATCACTTTTGAAAAATGTGTACACTTCTACATTTGTTCCCCGCTTAGTCTTCTTTAATGTTGTCTATAATTGATTGTCTGCTTACTTTTGATGTATTAAGGTTCTAAAATAAAGTATAGTGGCATGTTCCCATTAGCAATGTAATATTTTAATAATTTCTGAAATTGATTCAGCTAATCTTCTCTATACACCCTTCAAACTCTAAATCAATTTTTCTCAAACTCCCGCTTTTAGCAAAAAACACTCGGAAATGAACTCTATGGATTATTAACTCTAATAATCCCATGGAAAGTTCTCTATTTCCTCAACGATAGTATATTTAGTAAGTGAAGATTAAAATCAAATTTAAACGAGTGTAACCATTGCAGTGGAGCCTCCATATTATGAATTTTCTATGTAGTAAACTTTTTCCTGGGACCAAGAACATTTCATGATTTTCTTCGTGAAATAAACTCCCAATAGGGAAGTGCAATTTCTGTATAACGAACTTTTTCTCTTGTGATTCAATTTTTTTCTCCCTTCTTTTGAGTATTTCTCAAAATTTAAAATTATTCTCTCTTTCAACACATTTTATGGTAGACATAAATTATCAAGTGCCTAACTCGCCGAGAGCAATATAATTCTGGACGTTTCCTCCAAGAAATGCAAACTTTAACCTTGATTGTCCAGTTCACTGGAAAAATTTTCGATATCTCCTTTAACCCTGAGTAGAGTTGTCTCGTGTCCCCGTATTCTTTAACTAGTCTCCGTTCATTTGTAGTGTTGATCAGCAGTACTGGTAACTTTGTTTCTAGTAGCTCAAAAGTTTCAAAACGTAAGTGCTTGTGCATCAAAGAAACGAATTTAATTCTTCAGGAAGTGGATAAAGGCGTCAAGAAACTTCCCTTGCACAGTTTTTCTTTCTTTTATTTTTTTATAGGCAACATATATAATATATGTATATATATATATATATATATCAATTTACAAAAAAGGTGTGAATAATATTTTTTTAATATATATGAATTTGAAATGTTTTTTATGTGGCTTATAAAGGAATTTGAAAGGTGAACCTCTGTATAGCGAATTTTCCGTATAACGAACTTTTTTTCGGAACTTAGTGACTTCTTTATATATAGGTCCGTCTGTATATATTTTTAAGTACTTAGCCACCCATTTCTGTTTTCATTCCTCTAGTATTGAAAGAAACAGTAGGAACAATAAGGGATCATTCATAAGATATACATCTGTCAAAAAATTATTCCGAATATAATGAACCAACGTTAATATTCGATACAGTAATAATCGTTACAAGGATTTTTACGAATAACAAGCATACTAAGCAACCTTCTGCCATCTATTTTGAGTCAATTGCTTCAATTTAAGTCACTCACTTTCGTGGCTAAAAGCATTCAAAAGAAACGTCCATTTGGATCAATTAGTAAACTGTTTTGCTACTGTATTGATCATGCAACAACAACAGATATTGATACCACACAAAAACGTTTCCATCAGAGCGCCCGTGTCCACTTCCAAAGAACAGAACCTTCTACGTAAGACGGGGCATTAGTATTCTCTGTTTCGGACAATTCACAAATAAGTGATCTCATTTCCTTGAACAGAGATTTTTCTGCTTCCTTTTGGGTCAGGCACATGGCTCCAGTGTTGGTTTTTGTATGCCAATATTTGATTCCTTATGTAGCACATGTTCCAAGGCCGGCGAATGAATCGATCTTGATGGCTGTTTCAGTTTTGGAAAAAGCTGGAGTCATTACCTTCCAAGGAAATATAAAGTTGATGTTGTGAATTTAAAACACATTGCTGTGCGCGTGTACTTAATTTGTTATGTTTCAATAGGAATGTGTTGATTTTTCTCCTTTCTTTAGAATGTCCTGATTTGGTATAAGTACTATTAGTACTGAGATCTAAAAAAAGCAGTAGGCCTGTGCATTTTAAAAAAAGGTACAAAACATTTAATATGTGAGATATTAAGGATAAAAAAAATTCATTATTGTTACATATCATATTTTTCTCGAATTTAATCATTTTAAGGCGGCTTTTTAATAAATCTTGCAAAATTATTTTTCAAATGACCAAGCGACCTCGTAAAAATCAAAGATACTCTTTATTTAGACGTTATAGACCACAAAAAAGCGAAATAGAGTTTGGTAGAAGCTTTTACATTCTGTTAGTCCACTATATAAAGAGTGATTATAATTAAAGCTCCACTTTTACAATGCTGTAAAAAAATACTGGTCGGAATGATTTTGAATTTTAAGTGGCTATATTTGAAGGTGAATGAAACGGTACGGCATAAGAAAAAAAAATCCATTGGCCTTATTTTTTTGTTGCTTTTAATGCAGTTTTTTGATCAAGCGCAATTAAAAACCGATTTTTCTAATCGAATGTGGTATGACCTTGAAGTCTTGAATGTTCTTTTCAGTAACAGTACAAAAATTTAATTACTTGAAAGTCATTTTTCCTCCAAAAAAATTCAGCAATCATGTACATAGAACAATAGAGTTGGTTTAAAGAGCAACTCATGCCAAAGCCGTCGTAATTTGATTCAAAATGTCACTTAAGCCAACTACAATTTTGTTATACCGCTTACAGGGCCATCTATTGATATACTTAGGAACTTTTTCTTATGTCATGCCCTTTCTTCTCTATTTAAGTATATTCAGTTTAAATTTGAAGTCATAATTACAAGTTGTTCATTTTACAACATTTTGGAAGTTAAATCATAATTGTGTATTATATTGTATTTATAAAATATTACAGTTAAAATCAGTAGTTTTTGCGTGTGTGTATCTAAGTGGTAGATAAGACTGTGATTTAGCAACAGCAGTGAGTTTGAAATATTTCCTTTTAAATAAGAAACGTATTTAACTCGTAAAAATGCATCTTTTTTTATATTTTGCAAAAAAATTTAAGAAAAATAACTTTTTATGAAAACGTTGTACATATAATTTCGTGAATCGATTAAAGGAAACTTGGAGGGCAATCAGTAAAAAGGATTTCATATTCACAAAAAAATAATTACATAAAACATTGAAAATGATATTTTATTTTTCATTCTAAAAGTGCACGAAGATTATTAATGATAGAATTCTCAACTTTAAATCATAATGAAATAACGAAGATCACATTTGACATGGGACACCATCTCTTAATTTTGACAACATTTCATTAAAGAACTTTATACATAAGACCAATTTTATTTCTTGATCATCAACTTTATTACTTTATATAGGATCAGGAAAGAGTTAACAAACACCACATTTTGCACTCGAAATCAAAAATTCCGGATCTCACTTAGATTTTTATACTCCTTAATCTGCCAGAATTCTGCTATGATCCTAAGGAACAAAGTACTTCTCTGTAGGGTTGTTTTGCGGCCCGTCTTTGGGGGCCTTAGGTGCTTGGGAATACGTAGCAAATTCTAATATTAAGCTTCTAAATAACGCTCAAAATTCCACTATCAGAATGATAGCTAGAGCTAATAGATATACAAGAAATAAAGATATTTATAATGCATTTAAAATTAATACCTTTAAAACCCATATTCAAGATATTGCATTTAATTTTTTTATAATCTTCTAAACACCAAAAATATGATTATTATTAATAACTATATACCACAGGAGAATATTAAAAGATCGAGGAGAATTATCCTCGACTCATATAATCCACTCTAACCCTCTGCTCGTTCCATGCTAGGCAGTACTGGTGGAGCATTCAAAGCCATTCAATCAATTTGAATCAAGATCGAATGCGGCCGATAACTCAACCACGGACTTCTCAGGAACGGAGCATTCATCTCTTTTTTTCACTGATTTTTCTTTCTTTGTTTATTTTTCTTAATTTAATGCACCCGCACAAGAAACTTGCTATATCTTATTAAATATATATCCTTAAATTATTTTAAATCAGGACAGCCACAACTGAGCCAATTCACATCTTACTTCCACACTGAATGCTGATTCTCTCAGCAGAATTCACTATCCGCATCGCCCCTCTCTCTTGCCGTTGCTCCAAGTCCTCCAACAAATCACAAGGCTTCCTATAAGCAGAAAAGGCCCACAGACTCAGGTCCAAAATCAAACATTTCACGACAAGGGACTGGGGCTCGTTCCGTGATCTGTATGCCCGTCTGAAAATGATCAAAGTCAAGGGAAGAGTTAAGCATCGTTGGTTACGAAGCTCCTGACCATGACCACTTGGTGGTTCCGCAATCTGGTACAAAAATAAACCACGTCAATATTCAGAAATTATTTATATCTGTAACCGCTCTTGTCATAAAAACTGTAACTGCCACTCAAATTCCATAAAGCTCAGGTGAGAAAGGAATCCGGTCTCTATAAAAACGTCCATTTTTTGCCCTTTATATTGTCAAAGATATTCATTGTCTTTATGTAACTTATAATCTTAATTATATATATTTCTACAATAGACTTTTCCATCATTTTTAAAGTTGTGTTTCTTGAAATCTGGTTTAAATCTTCTAGCTTTGTTAGTGATACAATTTTGTATTATCAATTTTATTATGCCATGTATTTCTTTCATTTTATGTTACTATATATATATATATATATATATATATATATATATATATATATATATATATATATATATATATATATTTGTTACGCTAAAGACAGAATCTGATGAACCTAACCCCGAAATTTCCATGTTTCGTTTAATCTTTAACATCCAATGATCTGCCTATCACTATTTACCAATTCAATCAGTTAAATTTTATAAGTATTTTCAAACTGGTTCTATATGATAAATCGGTTGGCATCTAAGCAATTGTTTTAAATAAGATTTTTAACTTGTAACGAATGGTAAAAAGACACAATAGTGTGCACTCTATTAACCGAGTGAACACTTAGTCAGTCGGCCTGCCAGCTAGTTGGTGAAAACAGATGTAAATAGCCAAGCGCACAAACATCTCGTTATTGTTGATTATTTGACTGTTTTGATGTACTATAACTGTACTCAATTTTGAATGCAAAGGAGTTGTGGAATTAAAAAAATGGTGAATAAAGGTTGATCTGAGTTAACCGCTGTAGATTTCCTTGAGTGCAGGTTATAAACATAGTTTTTTCGGGAAGTTCATCTTGTTAAATCCTGTTTAAATTTAGATAAATTTACTGAATGGCTGTCTAATTTCTTTAAAATTAAATGAAAGCCTATAAACATATTTTTTGTTTTTAAATACGGCATAAGTGGCAAATATGGAATTGATTATGTAATGAAAGCAGCGGCTCATTTCTTGTTCATTTTGTTGACATTGATTTCTCACTGTAGCAGTCATTAGTTTAGGAGTTTTAATTTGATCAAAATGAAACGCGTGAAATAAAAACATATTAACTATTGAAAGAAAGCGTGAAACTCGACTGTGTCCATGTGTGTGTGCCAAAGGCTGTTCGAGCTAAATTGTTTGTTTCTTAAGAAAACATATTTACTAGGATTAAAGTTTCTTTTTTTTTTATCGAAAATGTGATCACACACAATTCCAAAAAAAATATTTATGTGCCTTTTATTATTTAGTAATTATTTTAGCTGTCTGAAAAACATGTATTCCAGATCTTTAGATATTTATGTCTCTTTAGGAAGATTCATTAGATTAGGGGCCTGTAACCTTATAGTTGTGGCGTGCCAAACCAATCTATCAATATGATTAAGCGTGCCACACAGAAAAAAGTATTTGAAACTATTCGATTTTTTTCGTGGCATTGCATGCAATTATATAGGGAGTAAAGATTTAAATATTATTATATATTAATTATGCGTCATTTAAAGATATTACTTAACATAAGATATAACTGTTCCTCTTCAACATAAATAAAAAAGTTAAAATTTACATATGTTATGCATTATGTATATCTTAAACATATTTATCAAAATATGAATATTCATGCAATATACTTAAATTAAAAAAGTAAAATTTTTATGTCAATCTTTTTCTTACAAAACTCTACTTCATATCAAACTGTCACGGGATAATTTGCGATTTTCAAATTGACACATGATTCTGAGCCTGAGTGAGCCTTTTGTCTTGTCCATGTTTCTTTTCTTAAATGTGTTGTAAATGCTTTCTTAAGTGCATTGCCTTGTCTTGTGTGCCTTCTTTTGTGTGCCTTGCCCATGTATCTTCTATATGTTCTTGGTTTGCCATTTTTTTATTGTGTGCCTTGTCTGTTTTTAGTGTTATGTGCATAACACTAATAACTGACTTTCTTGACTTTCTTTCTATTTTGTATTGTTTTGTCTGATTTCTCTAGTCTTTAGTGCCTCGTGTTTCTTGTCAATGTTTTTTAAGAGAATTGTCTGTTTTTCTTGTCCATGTATCTTCTTGTCTGTTCTTGGCTTACCAGTCTTTTTTTTTGTGTGTCTTCTCCATGCTTGTAAAGTATCTTATTTCGCCTGTCTTGCGTTGTCTTGCTTTCTGTTCAGTCATGTTTCTCTGTGTCTTGTCTATTTTAGCTTGGTTTTTTTGTCGTTTGTTGTTTTATTTGCATGATTAAACTTTCTCCAAATTACGATGAAATCGAGATAGTTTCAAGATTTTACTGGGAATTTTTAAAGTTACGGAAATCTGGCTTTTTGTACGATTTTGAATCCAGATCGTTTTTGAAAATGTGTTAAGCATTAATGTGTGAATCCGATATTAAGAATAAAGTGCTATTTTTGTCTACATTTACATCTTGAAATGGAAATGCTTTGATTTGTATTTTCCATGAATGGGTTTCCCTGATAATTTATGAAATTTGGGAACGTTCGTGTAAAAGAGTCTTATCGATCTTTTATCAGAGGGTGTTATTATTCTTTAGACTTCATCAGGAGAGAGAGAGAGGGTATATCTTTCAGAAACTATTTGAGATGGGAGTTGATCTAGGTTGTTCTTTTTACAGTGGGACATGTCCATACTATTCCTGTTGCATATTCATTCGTACAATTTGCTAGTAACTCTTGTCAACTTAGCTTTTAACTTGTACGGTATTTATTCTCAAGGATTCAGATTTAGATGACAACTGAACTGCGTCCAACTTCACAGCATGAAAAAGTGTTCTAGTTACATTTTTTAAATCCATAAATTGTTCATTGCTATTTATGAATAGATTGCTTACATCAGAATTGAAACTTGAATTCGATTTTCGAAACTTTAATTCGATGTGTGCAGCATATAAATGGATTTTGGATTTTAATATTTCAGATTTCATTTCTTCGTGTAATGTCGGGATAAATTGAATATTTTCTTTGGAGTTGTAGATATGTGGGTTCATTAACTTCATAGTATAACTTCCATAAATTCTGTGTTCAAGTAGTTGGAAAAATTATAAAAATTTTGGCTTGATTTTTATCTTAAAGCCTTTTATAGTATAATAGGTTAAGGAAGAAACTTTTTTTTTTAATCGACAGCTCTTCTGAGAAGAATATCGATGTATTTGTAATTGTTAAGTAAACAGAGGTCATATATAAAGAGTGTGCTTTGATTATTTATTTTGATGGAAATGGATCTTTCCATTTCTCGAAGGAAGAGTGATGAATGAATATGCTTACGAATTCATACAGTGTATTATTTTAAAAATATGCTATCTTATAATGACATTTTGAAGTCAGTTATTTTTCCAGTTATTAAGCTGTAGAATGGTTGTTAAATTGGCTGTGCAAGAAAATATAATTTTAATGGTGAAGTAATAGTCCTGAAAAAAGCAGGATGTGAGCGTGTGTGTTTATTTCTGTGTGTATATTTCCTTTCATTGAAAATACGTGACATATTTTCAGTGCTTATAATTTCGCATTGTTTTGTAACGACACCAGATGTTTAGTGAGAAATTGATCCTTTTTGTAAATTTTTTGGAATAATAGAATGAGTTGGGATTTCATTGAATAAAAAAGGTTACCGATTCTGGAGAAATATTGTGTGCGATGTGTGTGTGTGTGTTTGTGTGCAACCAAAATGTGTATTCGCAGGTTGTGCCCTTGGTTTTCGTACTATTTAGCTGGCGAGCTCGCATGGTAATCTTATGTGATTTTCTGTTTTTAAAAACTAAAAGAAATTGTTAGTTTATATTAAGCAGTGTTGTAGCTCTCTATTGTTAAATAACTTTATGTGAACTGGACTGCACTCGATTTCACATTTGTGACCTCTCCTTTTGGGAGCTCACCTATATCTGGAGGGTTCTATAAGAGTGAAACGTGTCGTTTCTCTCTTCACTCCATTCACGATCTCAACACAATTCCACTTCTTTATCCCACGATTCATTCTAAGCAGGTTATAGCAAGGGTGGCCTTCAAACCAACTCCATCAACATCAATATAGGTCGTTCAAGCCTTTATATCTCTTAAAAAATTTCCACTGTAGCAGGATTTGTGGGTGAGTGAGTGAATATTAACGTCGCACTTTTCAGCTACACGAGGGCTTTTGGCGACGGATCTCGTAATTTTCAATTATAGTCAAGTGACGAAGAATTTGTGGGAGATTTGTGTTATGCTGTGTGTTGTATTGTGTGTGTTTTGCTGTATGTTGTATTGTGTGTGTTATGATGTGTGTTGTGCTGTTCTTTATATGTTGTGTTGTCCTTTTTGTGGTGTTGTCCTTTATATG
>BMAO01014316.1:0-17890 GCA_019973975.1 Trichonephila clavata
AAATACTGATAAAACGTAATACTGCCCAAATAAGTTATCAGCATTGCCTTTTAGATCGTTTGTTTTTGTTCAAATAGGCAAATTACAAGTGAGCAAAATGTATGGTGAACTGAATATTTAATGAAATTTGGGACCAGTGAAATCATTAAATAAAGCGTTGCCACTCTACGTAATGTCACATTATTTGTGCTTTCGTTATTCTCTCTGAACTGAGAAAAAAACCATGATGTTTGAAGAAATTGTATCGTTTTTCTAAAGCAGGAAATTAATGTTCAACGCCTTTAAATAAAAGTAACTGCACATCATACTATAATTATCACATATTATCCATGCCTTTATTTTCTTAGTACAGCGTCCGGCAAAAAAACCCTCCCAATTTCAAAAGGCAGTTACAATCAAACAAAACAAGATACAGAAAAGTTTTTTTATTTGTGAGCAACAAATACGATGCCATTTACATTAATTGGTTATAAATATTATGCCCGCTAAATGGCGTCCTCTAATGGTGACACATTGACGAAGTTTTTCCCAAAAATTGTCCATAGTTCTTTATGTAATTTCTGGTGGAATGGTTGCCACTGTCTGGGTGATTGCCTCCTTTAATGCTTGCAGAGTTGTAGGACGTTATTTGTACACATGAGGTTTTCTACTGCCCAGTAGAGAAAATTTTGTTTGTTTACAGTGTCTGACAAGTGGAAGTGGGCCTCATCAAACGAAATCAAAACAGCGCCAGGGGAATGTTCTGAAGAACTTTCAGGAAAGACTTGGCCGCGGTGGCCGAGTGGTCTAGGCATCGGATCATGGCTAGCGTTTCATGAGTTTCGATCCTAGTAACACTGAAGATCCGCCGTGTAGGGGAGCGATGCACGTTAAATCTGTCGAGAGCTCAAACGTCCTCCCGTTGGTGTGGTAGTTAGGAGAGGGGGTGCCAGCTCAGGTGTCGTTCGCGTCACTTGACCATGGTTCAAAATTGCGCGGACCGTCGCCAAAAGCCCTCGTGTTGCTAATCGGTGGACGTTAATATTCTCTTCTCAGGAAAGACTTCGTCAATGTGTCACCATTGGAGGACGCCATTTAGTGGACATAATTTTTAAAACCAGAGTTAATGAAAATGGCATTGTATTTGTTGTTCATAAATAAGACTTTTTTTCTGTATCTTGTTTTGTTTGTTCGTAACTGCTTTTTGAAACTGGGGAGGTTTCTTTGCCGGACTCTGTATAACAGAGCTACTGTATAAATGTTTAAGGTAGAGTCGTTTTCACTTCTTTGTTTTCGGTAAATACAAAATTTTAATCAAGTTTGCATTATATTTAATTAATTTTTTAAATAGTTTCTTAAATTAAATTTATTAAGTTTAATGGATCAATTAAATTTTTAATTAAATTAATCTATTTTTAATAATTCTGGATTTTTTTTTTGAAACGGACAGGAGATGGGATTGTGAAATTTGTTATGAATAATTTTTTGTTACTGCACAATTTGCATTTCAAATATACATTTATATCATTTATACAGTTTTGAAAATAAAATTTACGAAAAAACAATTTCAGCATTCTCACTGAAAAATACATAAGTATAATTTTATCTTTAAATTGTTTCCTTCTAATTTTTTAGTATCATTAGCCTTTTTAATGATTTTTTTTAAATCTCCGAATGAGTTCATCATATTTAATTAGTTTTGCAATCTTTTTATTTCGAAAAAATATTTCGCAAGTCATTTTTTGAAATGCTTGCATTAAAGAAATAATCATTGCAATAGACAAATATGAAAAACAATAGATTTTTGTTCACTGTCTTAAAAAAGAATTAAAAAAAAATAAAAATGAAGAGAACATTTTTTTCGATAATTACATGTAATCATCGTTATATGACATCGTTACATGTAATCGATAAGTCACATCCTCAGAAAATGGCGAAATCGTATAAAACACGAAATAAGTTTATTTTCATCTTGTTTTTGTGTTTATGAAATGCATGATAATTTGCATAATGAACGTCTCATGAAAAGTGCATTTTTATTTTTCAAAAATGACATTTGTATTGAGTAATTAGAGTTAAGTTTTTGTTGCTAGTGGGTTACCTTGGTGAAAGGTAAACTTGAGCCAGTACGGAAATACAGACGGTGAATAAAAAAAGCCGGCCGGCATTGAAGTTAAAAAATGGCGGTACTTGTCGTATAAATTGTAAATTATTCCGATCCAATTATGATTTAAAAGATTGGAAATTAATACAAATAACTGCCAAACATTTTGTTAATTATGAAAACTTGTTTTTAAAGGCTTGATTTATTAACAAATTTTAATGCATTTTTAGATAATTTTTTTCTTTTATTTATGACTAAATATTAGATTTGCTTGCTTAAAAATACCTGAAATTTAAGTCGCCTGACCATTTATCGACTACTTTTTTTGGAATGAAATAATATTGTGGCATTTTTAAATTGTGTATAGTCATGAAAAATATGTAACAATATTTTTTTCTACCTTTGTTTGAAATATTAATGAAGTGTTTGGATGTGTATAAAGACGGGAAACTGATTCAGCAAATTTTAAAGATAAATTGCTTCTTTTGTTAATTGCTACTTTTCATTTCAAGGCCAAAATGTTTCCCGGAATATTTACCTGCTTTAAATGTCAATGAGGTGCTTCCATATCTTTTTACCATAAAGCCATTGATTATTATTTGTACAAGGCATAATTAACGTCTTCTAGATATCATTTCTATGATTCAGGTTATTTTTTTTTTTCTTTTGGTCCTGGAACAAATATAGTTTCACGAAAAGTTTGGACTTCGTTCGTTTCTCTGTCTGTGGGTGGAAAGATAGTGTAAGTCTAGGGTGGCCAACCTTTTTGGGATGAGTGCCACTATTTGATAAAAAATAATTTTTCGAGCCTCTTCAACTTTTCCAACAAACAAACGTGGAAAATTGAAAAAATGTTCCTTATAAGCTTATTATGGTATTTTTTACGCAAATGGTACATTTTTAATGCAAATTTAATAGTACATTTTTAATGCAAAAATAATATAAAAAAAATAATATAAAATATAATTAATATAAAATAATAATATAAAATAATATAAAATAATATTTAAAAATAATATAATAAATAAGACGAAAGTACAAACTTAGGTTTATTGTTAATAAACTTATAACAAGTTCAATCAATTAGGTTAAGTATATAAAATAAAAATGAGTAACTTGAATCATTTAATTCAAAATAATTATTAAACGCTCAGTTTTTATTTAATGTGACTTTTGAATTACTACTTTTTTTTACCAAGGATATTAGGATTAGCTCTTACAGATGCCTAGAAAATTAGGTTATTATAGGTGCACGAAAAAATTATTATATAAGTGCACATCAGCTAGTTTTTAGTAATATTCATTTTATTATGCTCATTGCTGAAAACATTTATTCACAAACATATTTTGATACAAATTTTGTGTGTGTATGGGAAGGGGGGATTGTCTGAGACAACCCCATTTAAATAAAATTGCAAAAAATAATTATCTTTCTAAAAAGTTTTAAAATTTTTCAGTAAGTCTTCGCGTGCTACTGTTACGACTCAGCCGTGCCGTGGGTGGGCCACCCCTGGTGTAAGCCAAGGGAGAATACTCTTCAATAATGCTGAATAGGGGTGACCTTGACTTCAAATTTGGTCTCAGTGCCGCCATATATAGTGACCAAAATGGTAGCTCCTACAAAAATCCAGAAGATTCTAGGATAATTATTTGAGGAGAAAATTATGGCAGTGATAGCCCATCGGGCATGATCGCGAACTCGTGGCCAGCGTTATCGAGTCGCGGGTTCGAGTCTTGGTATCATTGAAGACCTATCATGTTGAGAGGTTCGTGTAAGTAAAATCTGTTGAGGCTCTAAGTCTTCAAGGTGGCGGGAAATTTGGAGAATGGGTAACCAGAGCTCTGATGTCGTCCTTGTCACTGGACCGAGGTTCAAAATTACGAGGTCCGTTGCCAACAGTCCTTGCGATGTTCATTCACTCAATTGACCAAAAAACTGTAGAAGTTTTTTCCGAGCTTTCTAAGGACTTAGTTGGGAAGCAACATTGAAGTCAAAGCTTAACAGTGATCTATGCTGTTCATAGTTCTCATGCAATAACCGTTATTACTGATTTTAATATATTGCTGCTTGAACTTAAAATGTGCGCTATTGTGGATTTTAGGTATGTTAATTGTTTTCTGTTAAATGTATGCTGTATTACAAGAATGTTCTTGTGTAAATTACGATTTAATCTGAAATAACATCGCTTGTTAATTGCGTGGATGAATTCTTTCTTGAATTTAACAGACATAACAATATTATTTTGTAATTTGAGTACTTATTTCATGAATCGAATTTATAATTTTAATCATCTAGGGCTATATTTCAGCAATGCAATGATTGATTAGGATACTCGTGTTATGCGTTGATGGAACTTGAAAGAAATTCTTAATTCTGCAAAAAATTGTAAGGATTATTGTATTTCCATTTCTTCAGATTGTGTTTAGTAATGGTACAGGTATCCGTCGTATAACATAGTTTCGATATTACACGAAACATGATTTCGATGCAACACGATACATATTGCCTTGATTTATTATCATCTACATGCATAATTTAATAAATAAATAATTTAAATAAATAAAAAAACTAACACGGTTTCGATAGAGTGTGGTACGAATTAACCGTGTTATGGAGGGACACCTGTATATACTCTAATATTAATTATGCTAGATATATTAATGACTTAAGCTTAAATGTATTAAATGTAGACGTAAAATATAGTTTTTCTCCCTAATAATTTTTATGGGATTTAATGTTGCAAATTAATGTTAAAAAATATTCTTGCATTATTAGTAGTATTCGTATACATTTTTAATTAAAATGCGAGTCTAATATTTCATTTAAGATAAAAACCGTTCTGGGAATTCCGCTATTAAAAACCGGGGGGATTCACGCAATTTTATCTCGTATTGCCTGTGCATTTCATCACCAGACTCACCATTTACACCACCATTTCATCACTGAGACTTGTTCATGAGAAAAATAAATCGACTTCAAATAGCTATGCATATTAATTTTTAGTTCAGTTATACTTTGATTTGGTTTCAGGTATTCTGTTATTGCTGGCAAATGATTTGTTATCTAGTTTCTCTTTCACTTCTAACACGATTTTGCATGCCGTAAAAATTCTAGCTTATTTTGTGGAAATCGTACTTTTTACCTTCTAAGGTTAAAATTAAACACTGCAATGTTAAATTTAGTTGATTTTTAATTCTGAAGCAAGATTTATTGTTCAAACTACACTTCTGCAGAAATTATGAAAGAGGAATTCTGCGGATTTCCATGAGGAATTCCGCAGAATTTATTATTTAATTGTGAAAAATAATTTTGGTGTTGCTCTAATCACTAACTTTTCTAATTATTAAAAAGTTTTTCGTGATGCTGTTATAAATTTATGTATACGTAAGGTATAGTTAGTAAAAAGGGACTGTAAAAAGTTGAATTTAACTAAAGAGGAGCGCCAAAAACGATTTGCCTAGCCACCTCCCCATTCCAACGGTTTCTCAAAAAAAAAAAAAAAAATGTCAGATGTTATAAATTTCTCCGGTAATTTCCAGAAACTTCCAACATGGTCGCGAAGTCACATAATACTACACAATACATGTAAATTACAGCTCTATAATTGAGCAATGAGTATGAACAATTGTATGATATGTACAATGTGGGTTGGTCTGCCGTTAGGCGGACAGGGGGTTCCCTCTCTTGTTTTAATAATGGAAAGGTTTATCTGAATATAGAAATATAACCATATTGATCCGTAATAGTTCTTTTCTGTTATCTCGAGTAGTATCTTTCATTATATTTTACAATCGAGATGAGTACAAATTTTTTCTGCATTTCTAACCTTCTGACTATTATTATCAATAACCACTTTGTAAATAGGTGTTCTATTAAAAAATTGATTAAATGAAATTATTTACAAAATTTTTTAAAGTCAGTTTTTCAATGTTATCGATATGAGATTCAAAAGCTGCGATATTTAATTACTCCCTCTGTCCCAAATTAGCTGCTACACTCGAATACTTTTGTACGATTGTTGATATTGATGATTTTATGATTTTTCTTAAGTATTTTTCAGGGATTCCAGGGTGCTATACTATCAATCATTGACATTTACTTACCAAACATTCTCTACTTCCCTCCTTAAATCAGTACCAAATTAGTTTCAAAAATCCACGGTTCGCACACTTTTAAGCCAAGCTCCATTTTATGAGGACTCTTCCACCAGTAATCGCATAAAATTATCTTCTAGCTAATGAAATTTATTAGGAAGAAAATGGTCCTTCTGGTATACTGGTGGTAGTCCTTGCAGAATGAAGCGTGTCTAAGATCGTGCGAACCCTGTAAGTTTGCTTCGAAAAAATTGTCTTAAAGAAGTGCTAAATTTCTGGAACATAAAAAGTGAGAATGAAAATACCAAGTTGTGACAATTTTAATCTTAAATATAACAGTTTGATTCGATATTTAAGGAATTTCTTGCTCATAATATAGGTTCGGGATTACATGCCAAGTTTCGTTGAAGAAGATTTTGACGACGAAGTTTTTCCTTATTGATATGTGTGGATTATTTTGTACGAGTTGCCTTCACCTGGCACCATAATGTTTTCCATACATGTTTAAGTTAAAAATACATTGTCAAGCTCTTTCTCTTTTCTCCTTCCATATTTTGAAAAACGACTTCAACGGTATCAATTAAGTTGTCAATATTCTTTGTAGGCATCTGATGTTGCAACGACTTGTTTTGTTTAAAAAAAAAAGTCCGGACTATTTGGAGGATGACATTGTAGTTGCAAATTCTCCATCCATTTTTTAAATATTCTTTTGTAATACTGGGATCACATCCACTGCCAAATGTGGCTCGTTACCTAAATGTAGATTTTAATTTGGGACGGAGGGTGTAGTAAAAAAAAAGTGCTTGAATTTACCTTGAAGCCTGAAAATTCTTTCATTTTTCGTTAACATGCTCAAAGCGTTTATCTCCAGTAATTTTGCTCATTTTTTCGTATATGCCATTGCAGTTTTGGCTGCGGCAATCTTGTGGTTACGGTCACGAACTCTTAGCCGCCGTGTAGAGAGGGTGATGCACGTTAAATCTGACCTCCTGTGGGGTGGCATAGTAGTTTTGAGAGGTGCCAGCTCGGGTGTCGTCCTCGTTACTTGATTGGGGCTCAAAATTATGAGGTCCGTTGCCCATTGCCCTCGTATTGTCTTATAATGCGATGTTAAGAAAAATTCACTGACGCCACATTGCAGTTATCTATTCGGGTATAATGCATTACCACCGTTTGAAATATTATATTAACTCCTTTTATATACAAATCCATGTTAGCATAAAATTTCCATCAAACAAAACCTTTTGTTGAGCCACGCAGAATGTATAATGTATTGTTTTAGATCAGCTGACATGAGAGACAATTTCAGCACAGAATCTAGAACTAATTATATTATTTGAATTTGTATTCATAAATTAAAAAGTGAATTTTCAATATTTTATTCCGAAATTATCGGTTTAAATGTGACGTTGAAATCTGTTACTTCGACAAAAAACGCTTTTTGCGTAACTGAATAATAGTAAAGAAAATGTTTCTATCACTTTTTCGAATTTTATAAGTATTCTTGAAAATGTGCAAATGTGATTTTTTATCTGATTTGGATGGGAAACGAACCTGATTTGAAATACTTTCTTTGGAAAAGGATTGTACATATTTTCGATTGTATCTTTTTTCAAAACGGAGTCTTAATTTTCCGTGTATGTTCATTCACCTTTAGAATTTCCTCTAAATTTCTTTGAAACTAATCACGTAATGTTAATCTGAAGAACATGCTTTGTGGTTTAAAACTGGACGGTAATAAAATTGATGAGGTGAGTCACCTTTTCTTTTTATGAGAAACTGAACAAAGAAATGCTTGGGTTTCGGATTTTTGTTGGGATTTATCTTGCTATTAACCAGCTTGAAATCTATGCTTGATTTTATTAAATATCATAGTAGAGACATTTTAAATTTTTGTTGTTTGAAAAATGACTTTTTATTTTCTCTTAAATCTGGTCGCTGGTAGCTTTGTGGTTATGGTCACGAACTCGTAGTCGGGAGTGTCATGGGTTCGAGTCCTGATGCCACTGAAGACTCGGTACTATGAAGTACTATGAAGAAAGTACGTCATTATTGAAATAATTAGTTTATTTATTTTTTATAATGGGTTGATAATCGACGTATTTTTAAATTTTAATTTAGGAAACAAACTTTAGATGTATCAAATAACATGGTGGAACGCTTATCAGTACCAGACACTTTTCTACGAATCTTTCACATTTGTTGTTCTCTCGATTCTCTTTCTCTCATGGATAATAGATGGTCGCAGGAAAACATCCATTGAAGCGGTTATTCATTGTTTCATAAAAAGGCTTCAAATAAATACCTTAAAATTCTTCTATAAATGAGACGGGAAATTATGTGTTGAAAACTTGTTCGCAGTTGATAATCCCCTGGTAACAGCATACCATGCAAGCAAAACATGCAATTTTGAATTGTTTTGAAAAGCCAGTGGAATATTAAGAATTTTTTCTCCTAAAGAGAGATGCAATGTCTCTTTGTAACTGTAGAATTTAAGGGGGCAGGGGAAGGGATGATATACGTAGTATAATTCTTTATACATTTTACATCGTGGTTTCGAATTCTAATGCCACTGAAGATTCACGGTCTCAAGGAAATGATGCACATTAAACTTACCGAAGCTCAAAGTCATCACGTTGGCGTGGTGTGGTGGCCACGGTAGCCTAGTGGTTAAGGTGACGGACTTGTGACTGTGTGTGTGGGGTGTCATCAGTTCTAGCCAAGTACCTCTGAAGACCCGTCGGGCAGAGGGGACCGATGCACATTGGTGTGGTGTGGAAGTTAAGAGAGGGGGTGCCAGCTCGAGTGTCGTCCACGCAGGGGCGTATCGTACACCCCCGCAAGGGGCAGGGTTCTAGGGGTTACAAAGCCTGACTGCCGCCAAGTACCTAACCCTTTGTAAAATTCAACTTGGGAGCCCAAAATCTGACTTTGCAAGGGGACTCAAATGTTCTCCGTTACGCCCCTGCATCCACGTCACTTGACCATAGTTCAAAATTGCGAGGTCCATCGCCAAAAGCCCTCGTGCTGAATAGTGCGACATTAATATTCGCTCCCTCTTTCACTCATTTGTGATGCGAGTTAGGGTGTCAGCTCAAGTATTGTCTTCGCTTGTCTAAGGCTCAAAATTACGAGTTTATCGCCAATAGCCTTCGCATTTCATAGAAATGCGACGTTAATAAACAATCAAATCATCTCTGGATTGCATTAGAATCAGAAAACACGTTTGAATTACGGCATTTGTTGATATTTTGCAATTTGATTGTTTAGCTTGTGCATCATAAATTGCTATGTAAATATGCTTCTTGAGTAATAATTTAGTAAGATCGCGCTTATGTATTTCGAAGAATTTTCGTAATCTCGGATCATTCCCTTAAAATTCAACCAAAACAATTTTATTTCACTCACATTAAATTGCTTTAATATCCTTTTAAGAAAAATGATTTGAACATTTTCGAATTATTTGCCGTAAATTGCTCTGTAATCTCATCGCAACTTTGAATATTTCTAAAAAGTTTATTAAAAAATCGGCATGTTTTAAACAGGATGTTTTTATGTTATCATTATTTTTTAAAAATAATATCGCAATCGTGCAAGCTATATTAGAATCTGTCTACTTGCTACTTGTCAATTGGATTAAAATATATTGAGTACTGCTCATTTTTGTTTATGAAAAGATAACATTTTGAAATGTATATCATACTAAGATAAAAATAGACTTATGGTCCGGTATATATTTATAAGACTGCTATTATGGCATATTATTAATTGTAAATCGCCGTATAATCTATCGTATTATAGGCACATTTTTAACATAAAAAAATAAGATCGAAATTTGCGCGTGCGCGTTATATGCCAAATATAAAAACGGTAGCTTTAAAAGTAAAAAGAAAACGAGCATTATAAAAAAATTAAATAGCTTGATATATATATGTAAATACTTTTCATTTAAAGAAATTGACATGCTTTATGAACTTTCTTTATTCGGTAAAATAAAAAGTTTGTCTTTTTTTGTCTTCCGTTTTACCTTCAGGGTACATCGTCAAATTCTTTTTCATCTTCACCATCACTGTGTGGCCGCGGTAGCCGAGTGGTCTAGGCATCGGATCGTGGCTAGCATGTCATGAGTTCGATCCCAGTACCACTGAAGACCCGCTGTGTAGGGGAAGGATGCACGTAAAATCTGTCGAGATCTCAAACGCCCTCCCGTTGGGGTGGTGTGGTAGTTAGGAGAGGGGTGCCAGCTCAGGTATCGTCCGCGTCACTTGACCATGGTTCAAAATTACGCGGACCGTCCCCAAAAGCCCTCGTGTAGCTGAACAGTGGGACGTTAATATTCACTCACTCACTCACCATCACTGTTCCTCTGATCCATCAGTAAATTATCTTCCATTCCACCTAGAGTGCTAAATATGCTACATTTTTTAAATGACTTTTAAATTGTCAGGTTTAATTTCATTCCATGTTTTTATTATCCACTCACGCAATTTCTAGACTAGAATGATCTATTTGCCCTTCTTTTGTAAATGTTCTTTTCACCTTCTAACGCTTTTTTTTTTTTGCGTTTTAGGGTTTTAGCTGTAGAAGTATACTGTTGCTCAAAAGCCTGGTATAATACTTAAAAAAAACTGACTTCAAAAGATATGAACATTACACATACGTTTCTGGTTTCTTCGTAAAAATGGATGCGCATTTTTCGCGAATATACTAGAAGTATACTGTTGCTCAAAAACCTGGTATAATACTTAAAAAAAATGACTTCAAAAGATATGAACATTACACATACGTTTCTGGTTTCTTCGTAAAAATGGATGCGCATTTTTCGCGAATATACCTAAAATTTTTAAAAAATGCAGCTTGAAAGTATAGGGGCGCGTTATACGTCAGGATATAAATGAAATATACTTGATACTGTGAGAAGGTAAATATACACTGATTGTATATATTATATAAATCCGGTGTAAATATTTTTACTTTTGTCAGTGTAATGTCTAATGACATTTATGTATTGTTCATATAATGCAGTATTTTTTTATTGCAATGGTTTGCTTTTTATTTAAAGAATTTAAAAAATTTTGTTCCTCTCTTAGAGAATGGTTTTTTGGTGAGGGATATTGAAGAAAGAAAAATTTTAAATATTTTTTTTATGTAAAATGATGTATAAAATTAAAGTAACTGTTTAAATCAAATTGATTGAAATCAGCATGGCATTAAAACTGCGCTATGAACTGCTAACGTTGAATCCTATAATTTGAAATTGTGTTTGGATTAATGATTGATATTTGATGGGTTTTATGTTTAATTATGCTAGATTGTCATGGAATTTTAAAATAGATTTGCTTATGTTTTTATTTTTAACTAGCTGAAGTACGGGTTTAATTTTAAAAAAAAAATAAAATTCAGCCCTTTCTGCAAACTTGATATATTTTAAAGAGGATTGAGCCATTACAGGGCAGTGTATCCAAAAGTTAAAAATAATTTATTTTATGAGTGTTCACATTGAAATTTTGCTTAACAAAAGAGAATGATTTCGTAAAAACATATATTTGAATGCAAGAGAGAAAATTAACCTGCTAAAAAGAAAAATAGGAATGAAAATATGAATAAATATTATTACAGAAAAGTTATAATATTAGCATATTTCTGCTGACCGAACCCAAGCTCACTCGATTACAAGCCGAGTGTCTAACCACTGTACTGGCTGAGCGGCCATCTATGCCTTTTTCATAAATGAAGGGTTGAGTTGTAAAAAAAAAAATACAATCACTTAATTCAGAATAAGAAATTTGATAAAAAGAGAAATATTCCAAATTTTGCATTATGTAAAAGAAGGATGGATTATGTAGAAGGAGTCAATATTTGTTGAATTCCTCCGATTATTATTAAGTAAATATTGGTGAATGAAGTTATACGAATTTGGAAGAAGGTGATGCGTGTGGAAGTATTTTATCTCAGCAAAAGACGCGACTTTGTTCAACGAGGAATAAGGGCAATTGAAAAAATATAAATCTTTTTCCATTCACAAAACAATTAAATGGATTTTAATCATTTTAGAATATCTTTTTCTTTCTTTTTAAAACTTCTACAATATTAAAAAAAAATTTAATTTCATTTTTTCAGTTTCAATGCTTATTTTTCAATCCATATATATTCATCTGACATTTCGTTATTGTGAGTGATATTTGCATCTAACAAATTTCTCTTCCTCTGTCTTAATGAATATGCAGTTTTTTATTCTTCCTTATAAGCACAGACTTGCACTTATAGACTTAAAAACCTTGAAATATCTTACTCTTGATATTCAAATCTCTCTCAAAAACATCTGCGTTTAAGGTTTGGCTTCAGGCCAGAAAGGCGGCGGACTGTCGAGGCCGTTTTCTTAATTGCTCAGTGAAGAGTTTTGTTTCATTGTAACACAACACATTTCTTCGGTATTTTTGTTTGCGGAAAGGTAAAAATTAGAGATGAATATTTTGATTTGCTTTTTTGTTTCCTCTTGAAAGCTCGTGGAAGTTCTAAAATTATAACCGGAATATTTTTAGCAATCGATTAATGCTGTCGTGTTTATAACCATTCTAGTTTTTGTTTCAGAACATTTCCTTGGTGGATGACTTGGGGAATTTTAAAGAATATATCTTTCGAAGGCTTTCTGAAAGAATGGAATATTTGATACGTATTTACTTCTCCTTTTACCTACACATAAATTTGAAATTAAAACTTCGAACAGATTTTGAACTCGGCTCATTTTGAAAAATGTGTTTGTGAATTCCAAAGAGTTTTTTCTGTGAATGTTGGAAGTTGTTTAAAAATATTTTTTCCTATAAATATGTTAGTTTTGGATGCAATTTTGTTATTTATGGCTATACTAGTTATATAAGAATAGTTTGTCCTGCAATTTTATTCAAAACTGTCCACTTATCAATTTCTTGATTTTAAGAATGATTTTCTATTTTAAACCATCGACTTAACATTCTAAGATTGCATACCTTATTTCTTAAGATTTATATTTTCATATTGTCGCAATAATAATTTTTTCATTAAAAAATGTTAAACCATATCTTTTTACATCTCCATTTGGATCGGTTTTAAAAGTAGTTATCGAAAATAACTTTTTTTTGTATTCCACAACGATGCTGATTTCGTTTGACAGATCAAAATTATTTATCGTGAATTCATACATCATACAAATACATCAAATACAAATCATTTCATTCCATTAAGGAATCTTGAAGAAAAAATTGTTTCTGTTATTCCAATATCAGTTACATTATGTACTATCGTGTACTCATTTTTCATACATATATTTTAAAATCAAAACATTTTTTGTGAATCTGATGTCATGATTTCGCTCTTATGAAGTGTAAGAATATATTTACTTTTTTGCGATAACTGTTGGTATAATTTTTTTCTTTTTGACAAGAGTAAAGTTAACTGAGCAAGACAGTTATCTATAATTTGTTCTACTGCCTTTTTTTGGGCAGGGGGGGGGGGGATTCGCTTATGTTGGTCTTGGAAGTACTTGAAACAAATTAAGTAATGTTTCTGTCGAAAACATTTTAAGAGAAATGATTTTATTTTTTTCCACGTTCAAACTTCGCTTTTTTTTTTAACGTTTTTAAATGCAAATTTTCAAAAAATTTATTATTTGAATCCATGTGTAAGGTATAGTGCTGAAATGTTCGGATATTAAAATAAAATTAAAATGAAGTGCAATTGAAAACTCAAATCAGAGCTTTAAAGTTATAATTATATAAATAAAGGAGCAAGATATATATACTCAAATAATGATTCAATCGGAACTAATTCATTTCTCTCTCCGTGCTACAGTAAGAAGCAGATAGTTTTAAATAAAAGCTATTGGGAAAATTCAGCCATTTTCGTCATTAAAATAAAAGTTCTGGTGGGATACGATATATATTGTTCATTAAACATCGTAATTTCTACTTTTCTTTGTCCATCTTTTAAATTATTCATGATAAATAATAAGCACTGCTCAAGACTATTTTTCGAGTGTAAACAAATGTACTCAAATACAATTTTGTTTTAAAACTCATGAATATTTAAAATAAAAATATAAATCTTTCATCTGCAAGAAAAACGTCTTGTTAAAAGAAATTCTTGCAAAACCAATTTCCAACAGTTATTTACGAATATATCTCTCAAAATCTGTCCTAAAAGATAGATTTACATAAACAGTTATCCACATTGTTTTGGATACACTGCCAAATCTCTACGTATTCAAAGCTGTCATTGCCAGCGTAGCAAATAATTTATTTGCACGCATGTTCTTTTTATTTTTATGCAGAATATGCATCTACCTACACGGAAATAACATCAGTGCCGGTATTTCTATTTGTTTGCACTCAGTCAGTCGATGCCCATGAATAAATACAACTTCCGAAACCTAAAGGTAAATAGCACCTACTGCCAAACGCACCTAGTCGCTGTTGAGTTCGAATGGTGCCACGGTCAATTGGCTGACATCCAAAGGTTAATGTTTGCTGCTGCCGGTTCTTTTGTTTATGAAACATGCGGTAGTGAAACGAGCTGTTTTCTCCTTTGATGTATGATTGATTCTTACCCCTCAAGTCATATTCGTATGCACTTCTTCATTGAAAAGTTGAAATCTGAAAGTTTTTCTTCATTTTGAATTATTCTTACCAGCTTGTTTTTACAATCTATTTATTTGTTTAAAAAAATTATTTCATGCGACATTGAAGCATCCTTAGTAAAATATCGATTCTTTATTGCTAATCGGATGCAATGTTGTATTAAATGAATAACAGCAATCTGTGTATACTGAATTAAAAAAATCTTTTGTATTTTTCTTTTTTTATTAAAATTAAATAGTCTGCCCCGGTGGCTTAGAGGTAGCGTGTCCGCTTCGTAAGCCCAAGATTGCGGGTTCGACCCCGACTAGAGTCGATATATTTTCTGGATGCGAAAATCGTGGGCACGCATGTCATATGATTATGTGGCATGTAAAAGATCCCTTGAGTATTACTCTCGGCAATATTTAGCATCCGACGAGAGCTTGAATTAAAAGATTAATTCAAGCGTCCAAATTTGATAACGAGGCCTCCGCTAAATAGTTTCATTGTTCCACCATGAAGTAGTTCTCACGTTTGGGGACTTGCCGTGTCTTCAAAGGCTAAGTTGCTAAAATGCATCTCCATTGGAAAAAAAAATATATGAATTGTTTTTCCAAGTACTTTGTGCCTCTTTATAAATTCCATGTTTCTCACAATTTCTACAAGACGTAAAATCTCCGTATTACTATAGCATATTTATACAATAAATTTGAATGAAGTTAAGAGTAAATATATAATTTTTAATGTCAACCCCTTTTGATTAATCGTTTGAATCCCAGGGGTATTGAAAAAACACTGTCGAAGAATCCCAAACAGCGCAACCGCACGTTCTCGGAATGACTACGAAAAGATCCTAGCACCGCGATAGCGCTTGTTTTATTGAAGTGAAAACTTCTTTAGCGGCGTTGAGCACTTTTTGGTAGGGGAAAATCTTATGGGTTCGCGTCACCGACATGCTCTGACTAGCGCATGCGCAGTATGCTGTTCGCTTTAGACACTTTTTGGATGGGTGAAATCTCGTGCCGGTTCGCGTCACCGACATGCTAATAGCAGTTTTTCTGTAGCTATACAGCTGACGTATAGTGCTGTGCATATCTTATAAGTGAAATTGAATGGATTTAGTGAAAAGTTCAATGTGTATATACTGTGCATTGTTAAAATAGTGTTTTTGTTTGATTGTTTGAATCGCTTAATTGAAGAATTATTGTACAGTACAGTAGTGAGTACTAAATAAATATACTAATATTTGTAAGATAAAAAATAAATAACAGAAAATTATTTTAAATACTCACGTTTATTTTGGCATTTGAAAATCTTATATTATTTAAAATTATTTTAAATAGTCGTATTTATTCTGGCCTTTGAAAATTTTGTGTTATTTATTCTCTAACATTTAACCTCTGCAATGCATCACGCAATCCGGATTAGTATTTCACAGTGGATTAGACGTTTTCTTACAACCGTGGTAAAACAGATATCTAGTTGTTCAATCATAATTCTAACGTGGAATTTGAAATTAAAAATTTTATCAAATCTAATAATAATTCAAGATTAACGTGTTGAAGTTTAGAATATGGTTACAAATGCAAAATTATAGTTTATTACCTTATATCATTAAAATCTTTAAATAGAAATAATGAAAACGGCTCAGACTTTAATTCCATTAATTATTTTATTTTATTAAAAAATTAATATTTAGAAATAATTATTTATTAATTTAAATTGTCAAAAATAAAATATATGCTCTTCTATTTTTTGTAAAATGATTACCTATAATTTTATATCATTCGATTTTATTATTAGAAATTTACGAAAAATATTGTCAGGGAATTAGGGTTATTTTAAATATCCTTTTTTCATATTTGCTTAGATGCTTAGCATTTTCCCCTAATTTCTGCTTTGGCAATGACTATTCACAAAATCACAGGTAGTACTTATGATGCTATTGTCTAGAATACGATCGCAAAACATCCTAGTTTTATGTCGAGAAATACCAAACAGTATGACAGCTTTATTCATTTTACACCGATGGAATCTCAATCGGAGCTATAGTATTGTTTTACCTATTGTAAAATGTACTATTTACATTAAAAAGAGCTGTGTAATGTACTTGCTTCAGTAAATCTGAGGGCGCAACTTCAACAATCGGTAACGCACTGTCGATTGTTCATAATGTACGAAATGGACATAAAATCTCAACAGCGCGATCACGTTGCATGGGACGCAAACGGTTAACCGTTTGCAGTTTTAAGAATCTTTAAAAATTTCTTACTATTTTATTCAATTTATATAAATCGTACACAAGATTCATTTAGGGCTAAATGCACAAAGGTGCATTGCTAGTCAAGGCTAACATTTTGGGTTCTGAATTCAATAGAAGAAAAATTATACTAAATTATATTTTTAAAAGAACTACTTTTCTACTGTAATTTAAGTACATGATTGTTTATTACAATATATATATATTTAGCATATTTTTAATAAAGAAGTACATTATAGAACCGCTTTAATTTTTTTAAAAATGATTCCCTGAGCACAAATGCAGACATCAGCATGCTTATTTGAATGACACGTTGTGCCACTGAAGACCCACTGTGTAGAGGAGCTGCTGCACTTTAAATCTGTCCTAGCTCAAAGCCCTCCTGTTGGTCTGATGCGGTAGTTTGGAGAGGATGCTCCTGCTCAGGTGTCATCCTCGTCATTTGACCAAGGTTCTAAACTACGAGGTGTGTTGCTAGGTCGCACTATAAAGCTACGTGTTGCTTTATAGTGCGACCTTAATAAAACACTCATTAATCGAGTTTTATTTACTATGAATGCACGGTAAATAAACCTCGATCCCATTGTGATTTAAATGTGAGAACAATTTAAAATTCAATTCACGGCATTATTTTTTGATTGAAATAATGTAGATAATCCGCATCTTTCTAAAGCTGATTAAGAAACTTCAAAATTTTAAATGAAATATAATCAGTAGTGTAAAAAAATAAGGAATATTAACATAAATTATTTCTACGTGCAATTTTCATCTTCTATCTTTTAAAAACGGACTTAGCTTAAAAATCGTATTTTAGGAACTTTTATTTTTCTGAATGATTATTAAATTGAACTTTTAATTAAA